>OX377206.1:7546049-7551049 GCA_947396885.1 Heligmosomoides polygyrus polygyrus | reverse complement strand
TTTAATTATGTATTAACTAACCACTTGTCCTAGAGTTACTGAGGGTAGGGTGGACACCAGCAGCGTCTCCATACGTCCACGCCGCGTGCTAGGGTGCTCCAGGGTGCTCCATGGATCCTTTTCGCTCGAGGGACACGAATAGCGTCATATTGTTTGTTAAGGGCTTTGGCGAAGAAGTCCGACCAACGCGTTATTGGGCATCCTGGTGTTCGCTTGACATCCCACGGAATCTAGTCAGTGTCTGCGAAGCGCATTACGTGGCCCACCTAATTTTCGACGACTTGGTCATGCGACAGCATCTCTGATCTTCGAACGTCGGCGAAGCTCGGAAGTCTCGAAGCCTTCTCTTACTTGCGTGAGTCGTGTCACTCCGAGCATCGTCCTCTCGATTCCGCGATACTGATCGCTTGTTCATCATGCTTTTGTAGAGCCCAGGACCGTTATTCATGAAGCGGCGGGGGAGGGAGATAAGCGATTTCATCTCTCGCCTCTCTCTCCTGCCTCGCTCTCTCGCCTAGGCCGCTTCCCGTGGGATGCCGGGAAGATCCCGGGAACGTTCATGAATACGGCTACAGGTCTCTGATCCGTATGTTAGGGCAGGAAGAACAGTGAAGTCGAAAAGGTAGGTACGGAGCCCCGACGTTCTTCGTCTTCTCCACTGCTCTTTCGACACTCTTGACAGCTCCTCAAGCCGCTCGTTTCCTCCTGCTCAGCTCCGGCGCTAGTTAGTTGGTGATGTTGACTTCGCGACCCAGATACACGTATCTGTAGCATTCGAAGATGTTCTTTCCGTTGAGCGAGGATGAGGCATCCGAAACTCGTCCGTTCTTCATGAACATCGTCTTCGTAAGATTCAGCTGCAGCCCAACATTCCCACATATGTACACGATCAAAGTCGGCCAGCATTCGCTCCGCCTGGCTAGCGCTCGGTGTTAGGTGGTGTAGCTGCCATCCGTCGTCTTTCACTTCCGTGTCTTCCCATTCTAGTTCGCGAATGACGTTTTTGAGGGTGGCGCTGAAGAGAACCGGGGATACCCTCTCATCGAACCTCTCTGTTCACGTTGGCAACGACTTGTTGTAGAATGGCGAAACCTTTGTCGTGAATCCACTGTACAGCTCTCGAAGGATTCTGACGTACAGAGTAGGAACGCTCTGAGTGAGCAGGGCTTCGAGGACCGCTTCAGTCTCTACAGAGTCGAATGCCTTCTTCAGATCGACGAACGTAAGGCACAGCGGCAGCTTGTACTCTCGCGACACTTCGATGAGCTTCGCAATGGTGTATGTGTGGAGGATCGTGCTGAATCCTCTCTGAAATTCTGCCTGTTCGCATGGCTGTCCCTATTCAAGATGACTCGAGTGAACAGCTTGTAGACTACGAGCATCAGGCAGATCGCACGATTGTTGCTAATGCTGTGCACTCCTCTGTACACCAAGGCGGTTCTTCTGGTCTTCCGCTGAGATTTAATATGATATGTAGATATGAGGATAATAATAATAATAATAATAATAATAATAATAATAATAATAATAATAATAATAATAATAATAATAATAATAATAATAATAATAATGTGATGGAGAGGGTATATGCTCGGTCTTCATTGTATGGTGTCTACGCATTCAAGAAAGCACCTCCGCCCAAGACCTATTGTGCTGACAGCCTCCTCAGACACAATCTCGTGTTGTTCTGTGAAATTCACATCTTTAGTCGGCTAAGTAGTAAGGTGCTGTAAAGAGCATTTATGTTGGCCTGAAAATTTTCAGCTAGGCCACTTTCAAGGAAAGGTATTCCCGAGGAACGCAACGAACTAGGAATACAGATTCTGCGGAGCCAGTAATACCAACAAATCTCTGCACAGCTTTAGAGTATGTTGCGAGAGTGTGTCTACAAACTCTAGCAATTGAGTTGATGCAAACAGTGATCACTGAGTCTTCATCGTGTTCGGTACTCTAAAAGGCCAGTTTCTTACTAGTGGGACCATTATATAATTGAGGCGTTAGAGGTGAAACAGAGCTTATGAGTAATGTTGTATCCTTCAAGGGTCGAGATTCCTAGGTTCTATCAGTCCACATTTACAACTTGCTGACTGCAGGGCACTGGAGTGTAATAGAAATTTTTATAAACGCTTGCACATTAAAACGCTGGTCTACGACTACAGTTCTAGTCATACAAAAGCATTTGCTACTGGAAATATGGATCTTTGGGTAAAATAATTAGGTCATGTGATAATTTCGAAATTTTCTGTTTTCTGTTTTCTGTTTTCTGATTTTCTGGCGTTTTCGGCCTTTCTGTTTTCTGATTTCTGTTTTCTGACGAAAGCGAATTTCTGTTTTCTGTTTTCTGGGAAAGACTTCAAAATTTCCGCCCATCCCTGGCTCTGATGCCGTGGCTCAGATGACAATGGTCGTAACACGAGTCGAGCGTGGTAGGAGCGGTCTACTGAAGGACGTGTAGATGTCCCGCGCTAAACGATCTGGCCACCCGCGGGAGGTACGGCTCGTAAGCGGTCGTGGCTATAAGTACAAGGTGCGCCTCGGACACCTCGTTCATTCCTGAACATATACTAAAATTGGAACAATACAGAGAAGATTAGCATGGCCCCTGCGCAAGGATGACACGCAAATTCGTGAAGCGTTCCAAAATTTTTTGTCTGATCGTCCTCCATTTAGATGGATCGTCCGAATTTTTACTAAAAAGGCGGGAAAATCTTCCTTCAGCACTGCATGGTATTTGGACAGAGTAGGTCTTCTGAGTGAAGCTCCAACGAGCTCTGATGCCGTGGCTCAGATGACAATGGTCGTAACACGAGTCGAGCGTGGTAGGAGCGGTCTACTGAAGGACGTGTAGATGTCCCGTGCTAAACGATCTGGCCACCCGCGGGAGGTACGGCTCGTAAGCGGTCGTTGCTATAAGTACGAGGTGCACCTCGAACACCTCGTTCATTGATTGATTCGATTTTGAGCGATGAACGAACGAAGTTTTTCGCTCACCAGTTCTTTCGAATGATCGAAAATCGATTAAGCCCCATTTCGTTTACTCGAATATTCGAATTGTCGAATAACTTGGTCGAGTAAGGTCCTGCGCTCGAAGATTTGAAGTTTATTCTATATTCGAGTAAGATTATTTGAATTTCGAATAAAGTTACAATATTCGACTTCCCAATAAATTTCGTATATGGCTTTCTTTCGATGTTCGAATTCAAACGAATATATCGAGTAAATGAACAAACGAGTTTATTTGCTCTTCAATTTTTTCGAATGATCGAATCGATCGAAGTTTCGAACTAAGCCATATTTTTTGCATACTCGAGTATTCGAATGATTTGTTCGAATAAGGTTTTAGGCTTGGATTTTATTCGGCAAAATCGAGTAAAATTGTTCGATTTTCGGATAAAGTTACAATATTCGGCTCTCGAATAATGTTCATGTATGGCTTCGAACGAATATTCGGAAATGTAGAAATATCGAATATTCGACTATTCGAACAGTTATTATAATATACAGGGTGCGCCAAAATTATGGCGACAGCACATACGCAGACAATTTGACCTTTTATTCGCAGCGTCTGCTTTTTTTTCGTGCTCTTATTGTTTTTATTGAGTCAATTAGTTTATGCTTATCTCAGTCAAATATAACAATAAGTCGTTTTTCAAGATAATGAAACGTTCGTGCCACCGTTCTTAAATCATTGAGCTTTACCGTCAAGGCTTCTCGGCACGCTACATTCACCACCGTCTTGGAGTTCATCAAAATATTATGAATAGGTCCATCAGACGCTAAGAAGACCTGGGAACCGAGGATGATAGATCCGGACGGGAAAGACACGTATCTGTGACAACTACGGACAACATTAGGAAGGTAAGTGAATGGATTCGGAGGGAGCCGGCGCGCTCGGTCCGCCGGTTATCGGGAAAAATGGAGATCATAGAGACGTCGTTCCGAACTATCTTCCGTAAACTGGGACTTAAGGCCTACAAGAAGACCCACGTGCATCCTTCTGGACCTTCAAACAGGAAGGAGTTCCAGCTCACAGAGCAAGAATGCTGCAAGACTGGTGCAAAGGCAACTTTCCGCAATTCATCGGCTTCCACGACTGGCCAGCTAACTCTACGGATCTGAATCCGATCGATTACACGGTCTGGCCATCTCTGAAAGCCAAAGCCTGCGGGAAACCTCACCGCCCAGTGGATCCTTTGAATGAAGGCGTGGGATGAGCTCAACGCCCCTTACTTGCGTGCCGACCTCGATGCTTTCCCGAAGCGCCTCAAAGTCTGTATCGACGCCGATGGAGATATCCTCGAATCTCAGTGTTGCGTATAGTTTACAATAGACTGATAAACATTATCGCATCGTTGGTTTCTCGAAAGTACCGCATTTTCTCTTTCGGCGAATTGAATACCTTGTCGCCATAATTTTGGCGCACCCTGTACTTGTGCTCCGGCACGCCTAACGGCGTGTCTTGCACTTGCGCGCTTCGCGCGACTTTACAGCATCACTGACCTGTGGAAAGAAGTTTTTGTAAAACTTAAAATTCGCTAACATCTAAGAATGCGTACTTTATTGACATCAACCCGTTCACCACTTCGGCACCTTGATCACAGACATTTTCTCTGGACCGGCCAATAACGTCACTGGTTTGTGCTGCGCAGTACTTCTGTTTCTCAGGTTGCTCCTCCGCAACCGTTTTTGGTTTGTTGTTGGTTTGTATTGGTTCCCCGTCCTAGTCCCGCCTACAGGTCCCTTCTTCCAGGTAGATCCCTTCCTCCCTCCTCGGGATCCTCCTTCCTACTCTACCCCAATTATGTAGCCCTCCCGCGCTCAAGACACAACGACGGCGAGCGAACGCCCATTGCGCGACATCGGGGTCACATCTTCAAAACCCGGTCTCCTTTTCTAGTAATGGATCTCCTTGCTGATTCTCCTTACTGTCTCCTCCTGATTGGTAACTCCCTACTGGTCCCTCCTTGTTGCCTAAACCCTTCTTGGTGCCACCTCCTAGC
>OX377206.1:7426607-7545849 GCA_947396885.1 Heligmosomoides polygyrus polygyrus | reverse complement strand
GAACTCAAACACCCACTGCGCGACATGGGTGAACGAATTATGAACCCGGACGCCTGTTGAATGACGATGGTAACATGCCTTCTCAACCCGGACGTCCTGTGCGCGACATCGTTGACACCTCTTCTGGACCCAAACACCCACTGCGCGACATGGGTGACACGACTTATGAACCCGGAAGCCTGATGAATGACGTCGGTAACATGTGTTATCACCCCGGACGTCCTCTGCGCGACATGGGTGACACGTCGTATAATCCGGAACTCCTTGCACGACATCGGTGACACCTCTTCTGAACTCAAACACCCACTGCGCGACATGGGTGAACGAATTATGAACCCGGACGCCTGTTGAATGACGATGGTAACATGCCTTCTCAACCTGGACGTCCTGTGCGCGACATCGTTGACACCTCTTCTGGACCCAAACACCCACTGCGCGACATAGGTGAACGAATTATGAACCCGGACGTCTGTTGAACAACGTCGGTGACATGTGTTCTCAACCGGACGTCCTTTGCGCGACATCGTTGACACCTCTTCTGGACCCAAACACCCACTGCGCGACATGGGTGAACGAATTATGAACCCGGACGCCTGTTGAATGACGATGGTAACATGCCTTCTCAACCCGGACGTCCTGTGCGCGACATCCTTGACACCTCTTCTGGACCCAAACACCCACTGCGCGACATGGGTGAACGAATTATGAACCCGGACGCCTGTTGAATAACGTCGGTGACACCTCTTCTGAACTCGGACACTCGCTTTCACGACGTCGATGACACATGTTAGGAACTCGGACACCCTTTGCGTGACATCGGCGACACGTCTTCTGACCCCACTCTCAACACGACGTACGTGACATCTCGTCTGAATCCGGATGGCTGTTACTCGACGTTTACGAAAGGTCAGATGGACAGACGGATTGACAGACGGAAGGACAGACACAACCGCTTACTCTTTTGTCTCGCACTTGCATGCTTCGCGCGACTTTGCAGCATCATTGACCTATGGAAAGTAGTTTTTATAAAACTCGCTAACATCTAGGACCTGCTGCGTGCTTTATCGGCATCAAGCCGTTCGCCACTTCGGTACTTTCATCATAGGCATTCTCTCCGGACCGTCCATTGGTTTGCTCTGCGCAGTACTTCTGTCCCTCAGGTTGCTGTTCCGCAACCGTTCTCATGCTCAACATCTAGCGTTTCCGGGTATCGTTGACATCTCTTCCGAAGCCAGGTTCCCCCTCACTCGTTTCCTTTTACTGGATCTAATTGCTGGTCCGCCTTTACTGGTCTTCCCCTCCCTCTTCAGTTCCCCCACCCTCCTGGTCCCAAACCCTAGAGATTCCCTTACTGCCCTTCTCCACCACATCCTTATTGGGCCTCCCATGCTAACGACGGACGTCGGTGACACATATTCAGAATCAGTACGCTTGTTGCACGACGTAGAGGGGCCCATGTTCTGGATCCGGAAGCTCAGAAGACCCCCTTCCGAATTAAGAAGCTCAGAGACGCGCTCAGTCGCCGCTATGTCCAGCCTGATGAGGCTATGCATATGGCAGATTCCTGGTTCCCCGTACGAATTTCCTTACGGCTCCCTTCTTGTTGGTTTCTAGTCCTGGTCCCGACTCCAGGTCCCTTCTTCCAGGTAGAACCCCTCCACCTCGGAATCCTCCTTACTACTTTCCCCAATCAAGTAGCTCTCCCACGCTCACACACGACGACGGCAAGCGAACGCCCATTGCGTGTCATCGATGTCACTTCTTCTAAATCCGTACTGGTAATGGATCCCCTTACTGATCCTCTTAACTGCTTCCCCCCCCCCCCCCCTGATTGTTAACTTCCTACTGGTCCCTCCTTAATGCCTAAACCATTCTTGGTGTCACCTCCTGGCCTGCTTCATTGATCCCCCTATCGCCCCCCCCCCCCCATCCCGATGCTTCCTCCAAGTCGCTACCTCCTGGTCGCTGTCAGTTCTCCACCCTCGAAGTCTCCCCTTATACTCTTACCCCTTTAGTGGTCTTCTTATGCTAATGGCATGAAGTCGGCGGCACGGCTTCTGAATCTGGACGCTCAGGAACGCGCGTAGGTGCTGTTGTGTCAAGCAGTAAAAGGATGCGCTTCCCATGCTGCAACAATTCCCACGTTCAATGGGAAATCTTTACCGCGCTGTTTATGATACAGCGTACCTCACTTAGATTAGATCATTCGACCGCTCTCGCTGTGGATGATGCGGCGTACCTCACTTAGGTTAGATCAGTCGACCGCTCTCGCTGTGGATGATGCGGCGTATCTCACTTAGATTAGATCACTCGACGGACAAACTCCTTTATATATAGGTGGTGATATATATACATACATATATATATATATATATATATATATATATATATATATATATATATATGTATAAGTGCTCCGACACGCCTAACGGCGTGTCTCGCACTTGCGCGCTTCGCGCGACTTTGTAGCATCACTCACCTGTGGAAAGTAGATTTTGTAAAACATGCAATTCGCTAGCATCTAGGACTTGGTACGTAATTTATCGGCATTAAGCCCTCCACCACTTCGGTACCTTCATCATAGACATTCTTTCCTGACCGGCCAGTACTGTCATTGGCTTCTGCTGCGCAGTACTTCTTTCCCTCAGGTTGTTCCTCCGCAATCGTTCTCACGCGCAACAGCTAGCGTTTCAAGTTGTCGTTGACATGTCTTCCGAAGTCAGGTTCTACTCTCTCATTTCTTCTTAGTGGATCTAATTGCTGGTCCGCCTTTACTAGTCTTCCCTTCCTTCTGTAGTCCCCCATCTTCCTGGTCCCAACTCCTGGCCCACTTCTTTGTTTCCACTATTGACACCTACTGGTCTCTTCTTGCTAGTTTCCCCCGTCCTGACCACTCCTCCAGGTTCCTCCTTTCCTTCCTGGTTGCTCTCCTGGGCCAACATAGAGGTCCTCATTACCGCCCTTCTCCACCACCCCTTAGTGGTTCTCCCATGCTCACAGCACGGTCGGAGACACGTATTCAGAATCAGGATGCTTGCTGCGCGACGAAGGGGGCCCGTTTTCTGGATCAAGAAGCTCAGAAGCGCTCGCAGTCGCCGCTGTGCCGAGCAGGAAGTGGCTTTGCGTATTGCAGATTCCTTGTTCTCCGTATGAATTCCCTTACGGCTCCCTTCTTGTTGGTTCCCCGTCCTGGTCCCGCCTCCAGATCCCTTCTTCCAGGTAAATTCCTCCCACCTCCTCCCTACTACTCTACCCCAATTAAGTAGGCCTCCCACGCTCACGACACGACAACGGCGACCGAACGCCCTTTGTTTGACATCGGTGTCACATCCTCTAAATTCGGTCTCTCTTAATGGTAATGGATCCCCTTGCTGATCCTCCTTACTGTTCCCCTCCCCTGATTGGTAACTCCCTAATGATCCCTACATATTGCCTAAACTCTTCTTGGTGCCACCTTCTGGCCTGCTTCCTTGCTCCCCCCATCGACCACTCCGATGCTCCTCCTGGTCGCTGACTCCTGATCGTTGTCGGTTCTCCACCCTCAAAGTCCCCCTTCTACCATCACCCCTTTAGTAGTCTTCTCATGCTAACGGCACGAAGTCAGCTTCTGAATCTGGACGCTCAAAAACGCGCGTAGATACTGTTAGTTAAGCAGTAAAGAGCTGCCTTCCTCTGCCACAGCGTTCCCAAACTGAAAATTTATCGATAGATTTATTATAGTGCACATACATATGAAGACTAAGTGGGAGTCGCTGTGAAATTGCACAATTCAACGCGTATTCGTAGCTGGATAGCGTCATTTTATTGGCGTAGAACTCAACACGACAAGAAAAAAACGATAAAACGACTAGCGGCGATAGGCAGCGGATGACAACAAAATCTGTACATATACGAACGAACATTGGAAAACAGGACAGGATCACCGTATCCAGTTCATCTCACGGTTTGAGAATTGATCTCACGGTAGATCACAACGCACTGATATATAAATTAATACATCAGCAATCACAAGTAATTTCTCTCAGGCATGCAGTAACATAGCCATACAATTGTACTCGCCGTACGTGGATCTTGAAAGCCACATGCGACAGCGGTCGCAAAGTCTGCAGTGTGCAGCGATAGGCGCGCGAGCGTATGCGCTGCGTGCGCACCTCATGTCGGTCGTTTCGCCTACTACTCGAACGTTCGTGAAATGTTGAAAAATTATTTGAAACGGACGATTTTTTTTTTGTGAAGCGAAGAAAGTTGTACACTACAGTAAATATGGAGGGATTTGTTCGATTCATCATAATTTTGAGATGTGATATATATGGGTAGAAGAATGTCAGAGAGCTTGGGAGTAGTCATATGCGGAAAAAACTCAAAAATCATGCAAAATTACCAAACGCGGACAACTGACACACGGTGCGCGGCGCTCACGCCACGGCCCACGCATTCATGGTTGTTCACCGACCAGAACGCCTGACAACGACTGCAAACACACTTTCTGCTTCGAACGAACGATACATATAGGACGACACGACGAAGGGCAAGTATACTGAAAGAATCGCAAAGAACCACCTAATGAAGCCAATTCGATAGCTACCGGACGGATGTCGCGCGTTCAGGGTTGGACGAACGTCTTGTTGGCGTTTTCAGACGACGGCGTCGTTTCACCGTTCGGCGAGTGAGGTGAATGCGTGAATCGACGACTATGCAACCAGTTGTTGTAGACACGTTGCCGGGCATCCTCCTTTAGATGCAGACAGATCTGCTCCCTAAACGAAAAAATAATGAAAAAATCTGCGCGTACCACGATTGATCATTATCGTTATCGATTTTTGCGGTTCTTTACTTCAGGTGGTCTACAGGGTGCGGCGTTTAAATTTTTGACAAGCTATATTTTCTACTTTCAAACAAATCTATTACGACAAAAAGCTAATGAAATATAAAATTCGGACCTATCCTAGTCGGGGAGGGGGTATGTAACTAAAAATATGCAACCAGTTGGCTTGAGACTTTTGGAACGGCAAAGCAGGGAGAACCAAAAAGAAACAAACAAGAAACAAAAATCGCCGCGGTTCTAAGGCCCAGGGGTGCACACAAAGATCTGTACAGGAGAAGGGATAAAGGATATGGTAAAACGACCCATAGATAGGATACGCCACGCATTCTAATTCTATAGGAGAGCATAGACAGAGGCAAATTAAACGCCTGAACGACGTACAACTCGCGGGGACGAGATGAAGAGCTCACTGTTTCATCCTTCCCAGGTAATTCTGATATCAATCCACCAACGCCGAACAGATAGAACACTTGGCCGACCCAGGCGAGACTCGAACTCGAATATCGATCTGCCGTGCACGCGACACCCGGCGCCTTTCCTACTGAGCTAACACGTCCCTACATATCTCTCACCACCTATCCCAGCATTATGATGCTTCGTCAATGTTCAAAGGCAAGCAGTACCTGGAAGGTGATGCTCGAGGAGTATGGGGCTCGGCTGCTTTGCGTTTCAGCCATTCTCGAAACGCCGCTTCAGCCATCTCCTTCTTCTCCTCATCCTCTTCCGACGGCTTTGGACGCGTTACGCTCTTAAACACAAGAATATTAGTCTAGCGTGGTAACAATGGTCCTCAATCCAAAAGCCCATGAAGAATACTAGCATAACCTAGAATGGTTGTCTGAAAACGTCCATTTGGAGTTTTCTTTTCTGATTTTATGAATTTTAGTTTGTGGATCAGCTGATGGTTGGTGAAGGAATTTCATTGTTTGACAACATATACTATCATCACATCCTTAGCATAACAAATTGTACAGAGCCGTAAAGAATAAATTATTTAGCATTTTAGAGTCACATTCGACATTTTTCAAATCAAACTGAATGCACTTCTAAACGAACTTGACGTTTTCTTCAGGAATCAGACCCAGCATATTTCAAATCAAAATGAGCGTCTTTCAGATACAAATATCCCCCGAAATATCTGGAATAGCTTTTTTTCTAAGAAAAATTTAGCGACCTTCTTGGATTTTTTAAAAGTTCACCTCTCGCGATAGTGAACACTTTATTGAAATTTTAATATTTTATGAACTGCTCTCGAATTTTTACGAAACTTTACTCTTGAAACTTTAAAAATTTGTAAAAATATAAACCATTAACATAAACATATAAAACAACATTTTCACAAATTTTCAAAGTTTCAAGAGTAAAGTTTCGTAAAAATTCAAGAGCAGTTCATAAAATATTGAAATTTCAAAAGAGTGTTTAAAAAATAATAGTTTATATTTCTGTACGTGTTCTAAAGTTCGAAAAAGCAGCAGTCTATAAAATTTTAAAAATAAAGAAAGAGAAGATTAAAAGAAGAGACTGCGCCATGCAATAAACTAGATCGTAGTGATTTTCGAATTTCATAGATAACTTAACGGTTTCTTACTCGAAACAGCAAACTGCAAATACGTGTGTCTTCTGCAAATGTTTTCGTTCCAAATGTGTAGCTTCTCGCAAATGACTCTTTGCAACCAATAAAGAAAAATCACGCCGTTCCCGACGGATGCATGGCGCGACCTACTTTTAGCCTTAAAAAATGCCACTTTTTGCACTTTAGAATAATCTATAAGCCACTATTTTTACGCAGAAAATAAAAATCTTGAAAATTTAAACCGCGTGCATACTTTCTGGTGCAGGTGATTTTAAAAAATTTCAACAAAAGATACTCTTCAACAACGAAAAAAATTATCTAATCACTTCGGAAAGTTTCTAGTTTTAATTGAGAAGTCCGTCTTGATTTTGAAAATGTTCGGTTTGATTTCAAAGCCGTCAAGCTTGTTTAGAAGAGTGTTGATTTTGATTGAAGAAAGTGTTCAGTTTAACGCGAAAATTGTAGGTTAAACAACGCCAACAGCCCCACAGTACATAGTCCTCCTTTCAAAAATTCGATCTATGCCAGCCATGGACTATGTCTGTAGACGTTTGTTTACAATAACAGTTTCCCAATAATAGAGCTTGATTTTAGAATTGTAGCAAGCAGCTACGAATCACGAAAAATGCGCCTTCCTGAATGAAGGACGGATAATGACATAGGGAAGTCGAACAGAAGAACGTAACCGAAGAAGAAGTAGTAGGAAAAGCTGGGAAATGGGAGAAGCTCGATAAGGGAGGGTCATACAGAAAGACTTGCTCACTGCTTCACTGTTGCAACGGCAACAAGTTGTTCTCGATGAAATATTAGAAAACGCTGTGAAGAGCGTAGAACGGGTGTTGATAGGAAAACCGATAGAGACGGAGGACCATAAAGCACCCTTGAAGGAAGGATTCTTTTACTTCACTTTATTGGGGCGTGAACAAACAACGTAAAATGTTGACGTATGAAAAAAATTTGCCTGAACACAATGTGAGCTGGCTCGAAATTTAAAGAAACACCTCAAACTTGGGTAATTAAACCATGCTCGAGGTGCTTCTAACATAAGATGGAGATTCTGTGAGCCTAGTGTGTGTTCTAGTATTAGATCTGATAGAGTTAACACACCCTAGCAGCAGGATGAGGTTCGCTAAGTCATAAGAAAGGTAAGGGTCAGCAAACCAGGGGCCTGATGAGGTATCAGATCAAGTGCGCAGGATACGTGGGTTTGGAGACAGTGATTGAACTCAAAAGGCCCCATCCTGCAAAGGTTACTAGTATTTCGTAAGTGACTTCCGTTTAGAAAAAGCTTCGCAGATAGCTGTTATGTAGGTGGACAGATGAGCCCAAAAACACTTTGCCTAAGCCCTAGTTTACAATTGCGCCGCTGCGCGGCGCGGCATGATGGTCGGGATAAATATCGACCGGCCGGCGTGAAAAATCGATATCATGGCAATCGTGGTGCCGTGCCGCGTGGCGGCACAAGTGTGAACTAGGGCTAAAGCAACGTTGAGAGCTTAAGGAATTATATTTATCACTTCCATGAGCTCTGCTTGCGGCTCATCTTTTTTTAGTCCTTTATCTCCGTAAGGTAAAGAAATGAGAATAAATAAGGACGTTAGTCAATCCATTTGCAGGACGCGCCATGCATTCTACTTCTGTGAGGTAGGCCTTTTCTTAATGCGTTTTTTTTTTGCCTAAACAACGATTTGCGGTGGTCAGCAGATGGACACTTCAATGTTTTCTATCTCCTAGGCAGGCCATGCACCAATTCGAGGAGGGACGGAGACGTGTTGGGCTGGGCGGAGCTGAACCACGGACCTCAATTCGGGATGGACGCGACAGCCAGGATCTACTCCGGCTGCACTATCACGCCGCTCATTTCCATAAGAAAGGCAGTGTAAATTTCATTGTGAACTACAGAAACCATTTGAAGAAAAAGGTGTAACCCTCAGCCACAAATAGGAAGAATGGCTACAGAAGACCGATGAGCAAACAAAACAACAACAAACAATCGGCAACCCATGTGTAAGTATAAACGATCTTCTATATTGCTTACGAAGGTGAAAAATCGCTATGAAACTCAATATTTTTGAATAGAAGGTAGTGGGCATTTTTTTCTGAGACGATTTTTTCTTAGAAAATTTAGTAATATTCAGGTGCTTGGTGGGTTTGAACCCTCATCGCTGAGGGGAGACATTTTAACAAATGACACGTCCCGGAGTTTCTTCCATTGGTTATTTCTGTGATTGGCTGAATAGGGTGTGCAATCACGATGTGGGCACAAATCCGCTCAGTATTTATTTATTATTTATTTACAGTAGCAATACTCAAGTCCTAAGTTTGCACTAGATGAAATTATCCTCTCTTACTTTATCTACGCAGTCTATTTATTTATCCTCATAATCGAATGCTGTTTTGAATCGTCCATGATGAGGTCAGAAATGAGATCCGAACCGTTTCAACGTTCAAGCTAGCCATGTGATCTTCCTCTCTCTTTGCTCAGGTGTATAGTTCTGCTCGAATGACCTATTCGAATAAGTATTCGAATGAATTATTCGAATTCGAATGTTGAAAACATAGTGTTTCTCGAATACATTTGAATTCCAATATTAAAAAAAAATCATGCCTATCAAATACACTCGAATCCGAATATTCAGAATATCGTGTTTTTCGAATGTATTCGAATTCGAAGTATTCGAAACCACCCGAATATTCGAAAAAAATTCGAGATCACAACTATACTCAGGTGTTAGATATGAGTGTGTAACTTATTGCTGAGGGTGGGTTTATAACTAAAAACAGTTGAAGATGCCTGAAAAAAGCTACTGAGACCGAAAATCAGTCAGAATAGATGTTGACGCACTAAACGGATGAGCACAGCACTCACAATTCTGGACGTCGGCGTCGAGCCATTCGGAATCGCACAGTTACCATTTGGCAGGCGACGATTTGCCATAGGTGGTGGTCGATTGGTGGTCAGTCGGTCTCACAATCAGCAGAATGCAGAGCGCGAACCAGTGTTGCGAACTACCACAAAATCAATCGATAACTGTAGAGATCCGCGTAAGCAGCCAGCGTCACGGTCTAGTGCATCTAACAATGCAGGAGCAGCAACAGCAGCATGTTCATCGATGTGAATGGACGGATGGATGGCGGATATGGCGAGGTGGAGGTGGCTCGGCCTCGTGGTATGGGGGGGAGGTCGATGCGTTAGAATAGCGGTGGCACTGCAGCCACCGCCGCCGTCGGTGGTGGTTCGGACACCTGCGATGCATGTCGTCGTCGTTCGTTTCGGTGCTGACACCTGGTATGGCCGTTGACGTCATCTCGACATGACAACCAGACCTCTCCCCGAAAAGGGCGAACGCCGCCGAGCCGGCCGCTCAGCCTCGGAACAAACGGAAGGGTGAGCAACTCCAGCACATGACAACGGCACCGCAGGCGTCTTCAGTAAACTAACATTTTAGGAGCCAACAATTCTTTAAAAAACTGTATTACAAAGCTTTAGAAGTAGTTAGAAGCTGAGAGAACATTCAAGAGAGAAAGCCACGAAACAAACAACAACTAGAGAAATAAAAAATTAAACTGAATATTCAAAAAATCTCGAACAAAATTCATAAATTTCTTACACTATGTAACAGCTGTGTGAGTTACGCAGCATAAAAAACATCAACAGCAACTGAATCGTATTAGATGAACGAAGTATTTGATTTATCCTAGTCGGATAGTTATGGGTGGGGTGGGGGAGGGAGTCATATCTTCAAAAACGAAACGAAAACAACCGGTTGGAACAGCGAAGGATTGAAAATTGCAAAAAAATGTCTCGTCAATCGCTAGTTCAGTGTGTCGCCCTTGTAAAATGGTTCATTTTCAATTCATCCGTCGTTGTCATGAAGCCTGAGTAATGTGCTCCCCTTCCAATTAGGATAGATCCCGAAATATCTCTTAAAGAAAAAGGGTAAGGTCGTCGTCAATCAAAAAGCACCGGCACAACACAAAAATTGCGTATCAATCAATAACGATAGAAATAAAATAATAGAACATTTAGACTTCGATACCGAGGAATAAATAGGGAGAGCGTTTGGTGTGCACGCGACGCGCGACGCGATGTAATGATAAGCTCCCATATTGATCGCGCGACGCGATAAATCGATATGGAGCTTGCGTCGCGTACGTACTGAACGCTTCCTAAAAGTGCTGAATCTTTCGCCGATCGTTACGTAATCCATAGCTTAATTCACTTAATTCCTAGCATCATAAACTTGTTGATACTATCTCGGTCACAAACCTTTTTTCTTGATAGAACAACTACGTCCAATTTTTAGAGCTTTTTTTAAATTGAGGTTTAGCGAAGCCAAGCGCAAAATTTTCGTTTCTCATTTCTCATCTGCAAAAGTTTATACAAATGACATCTAAACTACTACTCAATAGCCATTCCAACATGGGACGAGTGCGAAAGCTGCGACCATTCGAACAGTGGTGACATTTTTTGGACAACAGGTACTGGGACTGATTTGTTTCGAGCAGCACATGGATAGTTTATCCTTACATCTGCCCGTATGGTGCTTTTTAGCCACAATGATTCTTTGCCGAATGATTCAACGTTTCCATGTTTACTCAGCAGAAAAGTGATGAAATCCATTGTAATGTACAAAATGACGCTTGAAATCGTTAATCAAACAACCTTTGCAACTAAAAACCTTCTAAAGATAACATTGTGGAAACGCTCAGGAAAAAGAGTGACGGCTGCTGGTCTTCTGATTTCGTAGAATTCTCTATACTAAATGCAGAGGAATGCACTGAAGTATAGAAAACAGTAGAACGATCCGCAAAAATGATAAGATTCAGGGAAAGATTCTCGCTGTTCTGGAAAGTCTCGATGAGGGATTTGAAGAAGATCAGCTAGAGCTTAATAATTGAGACCTAGAAATCAACCAAACCGCCAACTCGTGAAATTAGCATTCCCTAAGCCTGAATGACTTTGTCTGAAAAGGAAGCGCAGTGCTCTAAACTAATATTTCCTAACGAAAAAGAGGAGATGCCCAGAACCAGTAGCTACATGTGTTTGATACACTATCGTCCCACATCTTAGACAAGAGACTGAAGAACAGTTCATCTGAATCCATTTCGAAGAAGCGACTGCAGTGCAGCGGCAGGTTTCACAACAGTTGTGAACTGCATGTTGGAGCACTCTGGCACGCGACAGGGACGAATGGACGCACTGCCGGCGCGCGCTCGAGCAATTCGATGATCAGCGGGGCGACAGTGTACGAACGAATGTACTCGAATAATTATTCGAAAAGTCTTCGAATTCGAACATGGAAAAGGAACCACATTCAAATATATTCGAAAATCAAATAACTCAACTTTATTAGAAAATCGATTACTTAAATGGAATATCGAATAAACTTCGAATCTTTAAGCACAGAACCAAAGAAATTATTCGAATATTCGAGTGAACGTAAAATAAGGCTTAATCGATTTTCGATCACTCGAGAAGACTGATGAGCGAATTCGTTCGAAAATCTTCGACATCGAATTTATTCACTCATTCATTCGTTCGATAACATTTCTCAGAGTCACAACTATCGTATGAACCGCTCATCGGAGCTACATGATTCGGAAGAATCACATAAGTAGAAGAGGTGACACTTCATGGTAACCTAAATAACGTCTCGACGTCTCAAAGGCCTCTACACGACTTGGCACTTAGCTCAAGTCGACTCCCTCAGCCCAGAAAATGCTCCCAAATCACGCGTAGGTGTCGACACAGCTTCAAGGCCATCTGCTGAAGTGGGCACCTTCCTCGGTTATGCATGGATGGAGTCCGGTGTTACTATGACGGCGACGCGCGGACTACACCTACGATTATGCGCCGAGTTCACGAATGCTTCAAACAACAGCCGAAGCTCCACAACTGCATCACAGGGCGAAAACGTGCTTTCGTGTCAAAACTTTGGTGAACCACTCACTTGCTTGAACAAAATGTTGACAAAATGAAAGGGAATTGAACGCCCGGGAAAACCCTGCTACTCGTAGACCACCTAGAACCACATTCGCGGGAAGAAACAAAATGAAGTGTTCCTCAACAGTGATGAAGAATTTCTTACCAAAAGAATACATATATAGCATTGTCATGTCAAATTATGCGCTTTTCAGAGTACGCATGACGCTTTTGAAATCGAACTGAGTTTTCCAAACCAAAGCAACAATCTTCGACATTAAACAAGTCACTATAGCTGTGCCTCGAATGATCTATTCGAATAGGTTCGAATGGTCGTCATTCGAATTTGACTACTTGAATTCGAATGTTAAAAAACCCGTTTTTCGAATGTATTCGTATGCAAGTATTCAAAAATAGCATTTTTCGAATGCGCTCGAGTTCGACTACTCAAAAAATCGCGTTTTTCGATTTTCCAAATCAAAGCAAAAATTTTCCAAATTAGACTAGGCACTATAGTTGCGCCTCGAGTGACCTATTCGATTAAGTATTCGAATGATCTTCATTCGAATTTGACTACTCGAATTCGAATATTCAAAAAATCGCGTTTTTCGAATGCAATCATATGCGAGTGTCCAAAAATAGAATTTTTGGAATGCATTCGAGTTCGAATACTCAAAAAACGCGTTTTTCGAATGCAATCATATGCGAGTGTCCAAAAATAGAATTTTTGGAATGCATTCGAGTTCGAATACTCAAAAAACGCGTTTTTCGATTTTCCAAATCAAAGCAAAAATTTTCCAAATTAGACTAGGCACTATAGTTGCGCCTCGAGTGACCTATTCGATTAAGTATTCGAATGATCTTCATTCGAATTTGACTACTCGAATTCGAATATTCAAAAAATCGCGTTTTTCGAATGCAATCATATGCGAGTGTCCAAAAATAGAATTTTTGGAATGCATTCGAGTTCGAATACTCAAAAAACGCGTTTTTCGAATGCAATCATATGCGAGTGTCCAAAAATAGAATTTTTGGAATGCATTCGAGTTCGACTACTCAAAAAATCGCGTTTTTCGATTTTCCAAATCAAAGCAAAAATTTTCCAAATTAGACTAGGCACTATAGTTGCGCCTCGAGTGACCTATTCGATTAAGTATTCGAATGATCTTCATTCGAATTTGACTACTCGAATTCGAATATTCAAAAAATCGCGTTTTTCGAATGCAATCATATGCGAGTGTCCAAAAATAGAATTTTTGGAATGCATTCGAGTTCGAATACTCAAAAAACGCGTTTTTCGAATGCAATCATACGCGAGTGCCCAAAAAATAGCATTTATGGAATGCATTCAAGTTCGAATACTCAAAAATCGCTTCTTGCGGATGTATTCGTATTCAGGATATTCAAAAATCACGTTTTTCGAATGTGTTTGCATCCGAATATTCAAAAATTCGCGCTTTTCGACCACATTCGCATTCGGCTACTCGAAATCTATGAGGGTTCGAAACCACTCGAACATTCAAAAAAATTTGAGAGCATAAGCGTACCAGACACTCCTCAAGGCCGTTAGAATTATTTTCTCTTAGAAAATTTAATAAGGCTTTTTCTCCTTTTTTAAATTCACCTGCCCCAATATGTGAACATAACGTTTAAAATTTGATAATTTTTCAGTTTTCAAGAAAAATTAATGGTTTTAAACCTTTGTTAAAGTGCAAAAAGCAGCAAGTTTTAGCATTAAAAAAGCAGATTGCGCCTTGCACTCGTACGGAACATCGAAATTTCTTTTGAATGATAGCAAATATTCTATTTATCTTGAGTTACACACTTTTAAACGCTACAACAAACGCAGCTGTACAAAACACGCATATTTTCACTCTGCTTCTTCAAGTAGTTAGCATTTACACCATCAAATGAAAATCGCGAGGAACTTGACATAGCGAGGTATTCTTTTAACACGCTTGAAATTGCTGTGGCTTCTCTGCAAAACAGACTTAATGTTAAAACATTATTTTTTCTTTCAAGGATGAAAATTTTATAATTTTATAAAATTTCAAAAAGTGTGTTCAGTTATTGGGTCAGGTGGATTAAAAAATTGAAAAAAAATCATACAAAATTGTCCTTGATCAAGAAATTACTCTAACCGTTTCGCAGGGTCTCTAGTTTAATCTAAAATGCGCTCATGCTGATTCTGAAAATGCTCAGTTTGATTTCAAAGGCGTCAGGTCTGCTTATAAGAGTGAACAATTTGATTTGAAAAGGGTCTAACTTGACGTGGATGCTCTTATATTGATAGCATAAGAAAAAAAATCCCCAGAAGAGCAATGAGGGTAAAAAAGGGTAACATAACCACATGAAAATAGTGACACATAAGTACGCAAAAAAGAGACATAGAAAAAGAAAATAAATAAACAAATACACAAATAAATAGAAAAGAAATAACGGAGAAGTTGAACAACACCAATTGTTGGGTGTCAAACGGTAGGTATTCATCATGCACCTACAGTGGCGTCCAAAAGTTTGTGAACGCTTGCATTTTTCGTCACAACTCGCTTTAAAAAGTCTAAACAGAGTAAAATTCAGATATTTGGTAGCAAATTAGATCTCAATAACAACATTTTAATATACGTTCATGATTATCGATTTTTTTGAAGTGCAAGGTTAGTGATCAGTCAAAAGTGAGCCGCTAAAGCATCAAGTGTATTTGTTAATATATCTATTTATGAAGCCTATAGTAGCGTTCTGACATAGTGTGGTCTTTACCAGACTCTCTGTCCTATGCCGAGGGAATACCTCTGCTAAAGTACGAGATGCCATTTTTCGATTTGTCCAGAAGAAAGTCCCTTATCGACAAGCAGGACTGATTTTCGGATGCGGAATTTCGACAGTTGCTGCTGTAGTCAAGAAAATAAAGCTGTCAGCAGTAGTAGTGGTCCAAGACGCAAGTCACGCAAGCCACAAATTATGGCTTCTAGAGAAGATTCTGTCATGCAGAGGATGCAGAGGCGCAAGCCGTCGCTGACCGCCGTCGATGTAAAGGAGTCTGTAGCCGCTCACCACGGCTTAGATGTGAGCATGAGCAAGGTAAAACGTCGAATGAGATCTTTTGAACTCTATGGAAGATGCTCCGTTAAGAAAGCTTTCATCAGCGAGGAGAATAGCAAAGCTAGACCCCGGTTTGCCGAGGAGCATTTAAGCTGAACGACAGACGATTGGAAAAAAGTGCTTTCAGCGACTAGAACAAGTTCAACCTATTTGAATCTGATGGACCACACTATGTTAGATGTCCAAAAGGCACGAGCTACGACGGAATGTATCAACTGCCAACTACTAAACGTGGCGGAGAAAGTGTTATGGTTTGGATATACTTCAGTGCTCACGAAACAGGCCCTATTTACCACATCCAAGGAGTTATGGGCTCCAAGCGCTACCACGAGATTTTGAACAATGTTTTGCTTCCACACGCCAGAGAAACTTTCCAGACGTCGTGGATTTTCCAACCCAACAACTACCGGTGAAGGAGTGGTTCAATGAAAATGGAATTCATCTTATGTCGTAACCTGCTCAGTCACCAGATCTGAATCCAATAGTACACCTTTGGAAACACCTTGCTAGCAGTTTAGCAGGTCTCCCACCAAGAAACAGACGAAAAGTTTGAACAATTAACGCAGAAATGGGAAGATATTGGACCCGACGTGATCAACAAACTTCTAGAGTCCATGCGAAGGGAACGCGAAGCTGTAATTACATAAAGCAAAAGGTCTTAAAAATCGCTACTAGTAAAGCTACATTGTTTCCGTGTATAACTTGTCCGACTTTGGTAATAAAGAAGGCTGCTGAAGTGCTATAACCTATGTGGCAGATTTAACGTTTTTTCCGTTTTTATGCTTGATATGGAGAGGACCGATAGAGAACCCCACTGATGATGCGATATAAAAATACTTGTTAGTTGTCGCAACATGTCTAAATTTCACATTTTTACAGCTGGTTTGAAGCGAGTTCTGGCGAAAAAGGGGGTCGAGCGTTCTATCCCCTCATCCCCCTGGCCCGCCCACCCCCAACCCCCTGCAATTGCTCGAGAGTCTAGTGGCTGCCTTACGAGATAGTGGAGACGCAGACATTTGCCACGCCTCTGTTTAAAGGGCGGGGGATAGAACGCCACTCCGCCGGCGAAAAATGCAAGCGTCCACAAACTTTTGGACGCCACTGTAGATGAGTTGTTTTATGTTTGTTTTTTGAAGTTAGAATAAGTGGTAAGAATGTTCATTTTCGTGCTTCGTCTAAAGTATTTGACATGAATACAATTAATGAAGATATATTTTCTGCAATTTAATCTTGCGCTAGGCGCATCGTAGCACAGTCGAAGCAGGCGCAACTCGTCACGTGCACCCAACACACGGGTTCTTGGTTCGGTTTTCGAGATTAGAAAATGTAGTGGCTTGCGGCAGCCAGGCAATGGACAGTTCGGTATTCTTTTATTCCTGGGTAAGTTATCGACAGCGAGGGATGGAAGGCTCCGTTGTCCCTCGCGAGACTCGAACCTCGAATCGATTTGGGGTGCCCGTGAGAGCTGAGGCTTCCTTCGACGTTTCATACCAACCTATAATATATTGCAATAATATTAATTTATTTGCTTATTGTTTATTCTAAGCAGAAGATAGTGCACTCAATACCAAACATAAAAAACAAAGCTTTTGGGAAAAGAAGAAACGACTAGCCTAATGGAGAGAATATTGATTTTCTCTGAGCTGAAAAGAATAATATTGATTGCCCGTATGTAGTCTGGGAAAAGGCAAACAAGAAGAACAGCGAAGAATATTCAGTATAAGAAGGTTTGGGGAGATCATCAAGAAACCCGATTCACACAACCTACAGCGCACCGCTGGTTTCCAGATTTTTTCCACTACTGCTGTTTGTTTTGAAATTGTGAAACAAATTTCTACTCCTGATTCATGTTACTGTTTCATAATTGAGCAGACCCAAGGCTTAAAAAATGTAGCACTAAGAATGCATTTATTTGCGGTGCTGATGTTGAGGAAATCATCAGAAATGTTAAGAGTTGAAGTGAAAAAAAATCAACCACCCTGCTACTAAGGAGAACAATGCGCCGAAGAATCAATATTTCCATTTATTTAGCTGTGGTCCGCTGAAGATGGGGATTTTATGAAGAGATTGAGAGATGGATGGCATCGTCAAGCGGATAGAGCCTTGCCGAGCCTGGTCACACGGAAATAATGCGTATTGATTGCCCCAGCCATGGATGTTCTCAACGACATCGCTCTGGTGATGTACATGCGATATGCACAGGACAGTGTACAACGTTCTATGTTGACACAGAGACGCAAGAAGAGACGGTAGTAAAGCGAGAAACGTTTACATCACTTGGACACCGATCGATTCCCACATTTTCTGTAGAGAAAGTTATCTAAACAGCAAGCTGCTTCACGATAACCTCGTCTTGAAAATGTCGCCGATGTCTTTCATCTGAAGACGAGAATATTGGTCATGTGAGGACAAGAGTTCAAGACGATGACTAATGATGGATGGCATTCACACTAAAATATGCGGAACAGTTCTTAATGTCATCGTTCCGGCTGGGTAATGGCATGCATTCTCCTCGAAGGATTCCAGGACGTGCAGGCATTTCAACGTCTGTATCCATTCGACGCCGTATGTGGCGCAGTCGGCAGGAGACTTAATTTCGCGTGGTGCTGCGAATCGATTGTCGGTTCGCTTCACACTCGGGTTACCTTAGACTTATTTCATAGTCGTTTGGTGGAATGGAAATATATAGGCTTCTCTGGTAAAGGTGAAGCTGTGGCTTTTTTATCAACAGTCTTCCGCATTGTGGAGGCAAATACACGTGCTCGAACCTTCTGCATGACACCTCGTTGAAATAGAACGCACGGTGCACTCAAGGGGTTCGTCTACTCCGGTTTTTATTCCCTATCTAATCAAAAGGGCGCGTGTAGCGCAGTCGGAGGAGGTGCCGACTGTCGCGTGCACCCGATACCAGGTCCCTGGTTCGGATTTCCCGTCCAGGACGAGCAAGCCTTCCATCCCTCTGGGGTCGGTGAAATGGTACCAGACTTGTCTGGGAACGATAGTGCGCTGACTTGTTCATCGGCTGGCCACCGCAAGTCATTGTATGGCCAAATACGTATTCAAATCGCCTCCACGATATCCCGTAGAAGTAGAATGCGTGGCGCATCCCAAAAGGGCTTGAATAACGCCGTCCTCTACCCTTTATCCTTTACCTAATCAAAAGCAGTTTTTCACATTCCAATAAACTTAGCATAAAAAGAAAGGGAACAGGAATCTAGAGAGCGATGCTTATTTTCCAACTCTGCCTCGAACCCAAAGGTGATTATTGGGATACTACACATAGCAGTGTAGAAGCTTTTCCCTTATTTAAGAATATAAAGGAGTTCATTATTCAATTATTTGAAAAGTACGAACCAGGTCTGTACAATAAAGTAAGGTGTAAATCATAAAGTTATAATTTTGGTCTCATATTAGAAGGTCTTTTTCGGCACCTTTCACCAGACGAACCGGTTTATAACAGCCCCCGGGGGCCCTTCAGTAAAAAAGAAGGTGCTCTCACATTTATTTTTTGTTACCACCAATAATTCAAGCTAAAAAATTTCGGACAACTTCTTTAAAAACATTCAATTTATATCTTATACCTTATATATAGTATATGTGAAGTTTTATTAAAATTATGTAAAAAATTATGCACACGGTATGTCGATCTCAAAACATCAAAAGTCTCAAAAAATGCCCTAGATATTAGGCCTTGTTTAGTGTACACGCGACGCGCGACGCGATGCATGCGTAGTGGCCAAATTGATCGAGCGACGCGATTGATCAATTCGGCCACTACATATGGCATCGCGTCGCGCGTCGCGCGCACATTAAACAAGGCCTTAAAGGATCGTACAATCCGTACATACTGGGTGTCCTAAGAAAATGTGAGCACCGTTTAGAAGGCGATAACCTTGCTCCCAGTTAAGGTACAAAAAAGTTTAGATCTCATATGAAAGCGGAGGAAAATAGAAATGCTCTGAAATATGTGCGGTGGAGATTGCGCCACGGACTCATCTGAATTCTTGCGTTTTACACTTGGAAGATTATTTGTTATACAGTGCTTGGCAGTTTTTTTGGCACAGCCTCTATTTTACCAAGAAGGTTTGCAATCCCATTAGGTGGTAAGGAAAAGTCTTCCAGTCCTCAAGCCTTAAAGTATAAAAAGGATAAGGACGGCGTTACTCAGTCCCTTTTGGGATGCGCCACGCACTCCACTTTAACGGGATGTCGTGAAGGCGATTTTGAATGCGTATTTGGTCATACAATGACTTGGGGTGGCCAGCCGATGAACAAGTCAGTGCTTTATCCTTCACAGACTAGTCTGGTACCAATTCACCGACCGAGGGATGGAAGGCTTGGTTGGCCTGGGCGGGAAATCCGAACCAGGAACCTGGTATCGGGTGCACGCGACAGCCGGCGCCTCCTCCGACTGCGCTACACGTGCACCTCAAGCCTTAGGTTTCAGAAAACTGGACAATATCGCACTACATAGTTGCTGGTGGGTATCGCACTACACAGTTGCTCGCTTGATTTCCGTTCAAAAACACGTGCTAATAAATACGCCAGAACCCATGGTATACCTGCTCCAAAAAAAGATGCTGTAGTAATCCGAATATGATAGAAAGTTTTTGAAAATTGAAAAAAAATGGAAAAAAATCGATTGAGAGTCCAGGTCCTCTGTTTTTAAACAAGTACATATAAAACATGCAATAGACGATTAATCGATCCATCACAAACTCTCAAAAACTGGCATTTCTTTCCTTAGAATCTAATAATTTATAGACCTATGGTGTAAGCCGTGCGATGTAGTAGTTGTGACATGCAGTAACTCAGTTTATAGCCATGGCTATACGAATTAGGGTTTGAATGGCGTTCATACGGAGTTGTGCGCGCAATCTAAACTATTGACAAAATTGGCGTTTTTTTTTTCTTCGTGTCATCCTTCGACCAAGAATTATCCCTTGTGGATGAGGAATTAATAATGATCTCAATAGCGTTGTTATAGGATGTTCTGTTTAGCACAAAACTCCTGCGCCAGGCGGGACTCGAACCCGCACCTCCTATTTCCGGGCAGCGATGCTACGCCTTACACCACCGGCGCTGTTTGACCACAGGTGATATTCGCTATATCTTCGAGGCCTATCAGCATCCATCCGTGATATCGAAATGACAACATATAAGGATAAAGGATAAAGAACGGCGTTGCTCAATCCATTTTGGGATGCGCCACGCATTCTACTTCTATGGGATGTCGTGGAGGTGGTTTGAATGCGTATTTGGCCATACAATGACTTGCGTTGGCCAGTCGATGAAAACGTCAGCGCTCTACCCTTCCCAGACAAGTCTGATACCAATTCACCGACCCCGGAGGGATGGAGGGCTTGGTTGGCTTGGGCGGGAATTCCGAACCAGGATCCTGGTATCTGGTGCAGACGACAGTAAGCGCCTCCTCCGACTGCGCTACACGCGCCTACTCTAACGCCTCTTCAGGATTAAACAAACGTGTTAAAACGATGTTACTAGACTTAGACATTCTCGAAAAACAGCTTGAAGCACTTATTTCTCGGAAAACTAAGATGATTAATATTTCCTTAACGGATTTAAAGAAAAGAAGAGTGTAAAGGAATATAAAAATGGTAAACGACGGCGCTAATCAAGCCTATTTTGGGACGCGCCACGCACTCTACTTCTATAAGATATTGTGGAATGTGCGTGTTTTTGGCCTATAAAACAACTTACGGTGTCCAACCGATGGATAAGTCAGAGTTTTATCTTTTAAAAAACAGGTACCTAGCACCAACTCACTGACCGTGGAGAGATGGAAAACTTGGATGGTCTGACCGGGAAATCCGAACCAGGAACCTGGAGTCGGGTGCACGCGGCCGTCGGCGCCACCTCCAACTGCGCCACTGCGCGCCCAGTAAAAAAGTATAGCTGACAGAGAATTACAATCTAGGAAAGCTTTCACAAAGACTTCGTCCAGGCTCGGCGAATACAGTGCGGAAATTGATACCGGAAACCGGAACCGTCCCGCTCAGTGGTAGGAAATGAAGGATTCGCCGATATTTCATAGGTACTTATCCGGGGAACAGCGGTCGTAAAAGCATTTCTTTTCTTCGACATGACTCACGTTACTGGTATGGAATACCAGTTCGTGCGAAAAACACCTCCAATGAATAATTTGCTGCTGCGCCACTGCCCGCCAAAAGATGTTATGCGAAAAAAGGCGCCCTACTTCATGAGAAGCGGATCTGGGCTGCAAACGAGGAACATTTTACACTGATTGATGAATTCTTGGAGGGTCAGATGCTTAAGAAGAAGCAAAAGTCGGCAGCAGAGTCGATTACGTCTACAAACCACCGACAATGAGCATGAGCTCCACATCTGTGTATAATGTGATGAGGCAACCAGTGCGCATAAATCGATAAGACTTTCTTTCTGGAACCTTCATGTTCATGGACGGATTTATGTGAGTGGATCAAACGACAAAGGCTCTCAAATCGCCCATCAAAATTAGTTTTGAGCAAAAAAAACAATTAAACCTATTGAAAAACGATTATTGTAGAAATTCAGCTCGAAAACTCGCCAGTTAAAAACCTGACATAAAAATGAACAAGAAAAATTTTCTAGGAGCGCTCAAATGTGCCTACATATACCATAAATCGATGTAAAGTAAACCTTCTGGTGCCTACACATGAATGTAGTAGGAATAACTATGACGCCGTGAGTGCTGGTGATGGTCTCGAGTTTCCATGGAAACCGCAATTGCTGGAAAAGAGTGCAATGAGGATTTTCGCTGAGATAAAATCATACTATCACGTTCTATTGGATGCATGAAGTGGTAATTCTAAACGGCTCAAGTGGCGGGAGTGTAAAGGCTAGCACTCTTGTCCAAAAGACATTTGGGATGCATTTGGGTTCGAGATCTGCCCTGAGATGAAACGGTGGTCTGTCGGTACCAATCGAAATTGACCATTTGATGTGGAAGTCACATGAGTATGTTGGCCGGACAGTCTTCACAACAAGCACCCTAACTCGACTGGACGGCCATTATTGATCGATTTTGTCGATTTTTTTGCTGGGAGTTGGTCGCTTGAGGGTAGAACCCCGTAAACATATTGCCAGATATTAGGGGGGGGGGGCAAAAGTAATGAGACAAAATGAAAAAAAAATCTTTATCTCCTTATAACTCAATTACAACTCAACGGTGCTGAGGAATGTATTTGCCATTAAGGGCAATGACCTTGCTGCCATCGCTCAGTCAACTTCCTGATCCCATCCTTACAGAACTGCTTGAGCCTGGTGTTGATCAACTGCTCGATATGGTTGTCAAGGACTGCTTGGGTTCTTGTATCCCTTCCGACTAGGAAGTCCTGTAGGCTCAAGTAGTAGTGGTAGTCACGTGGGGAGATGTCCAGCGAACACGGTGGCTGAGGCATGTGAACGTAGCTCAGCTGGCCAAGCTTACCCGTGGTTACTTGTTCCCGATGGGGTGCGGCGTTGTCGAAGAGGAGGACCTTCTTGAAGCGCTGCGAATGAATAAGAGCGAGTCGCCGGCCCATCTCTTCTATTTCGTTTACCACGGCCTTGGAGTTCATCGCGGTGCTCTTGGGAAACAGCCTCCAGTAAACCGATCCATGGGCGCAGACCCAAAAGCTCCAGAGATGCTTCTCGCCGTGAACATCTCACCGAACGAAGGTCGGTAACAGGTCACCAGGCCTCACCCAGACTCGCTGCTTTGCAGGGTTAAGGTAGAAGACGTACTTCTCATCTTGCGTCAATATTGAGCCCTGGCTGCTCGGGGTTGGGAATTGGAGGAGATTTGCGCGACACAGGTCGACTCGTCAGACTGGGGTTTCGGCATGAGACAGGCTGGGGTTTTTGGCATGCTTCTGGAAAGGGCGGAAGTAGTAACTTTTCAGATGGGCTTCAGTAAGTAGCCAACAAACATACAAATACAACAAGTGCGAATCCAGACTCCAGCCACGAGATATATGGATACGGCATGGGGTGTCTCATTACTTTCGCCCCCCCCCCCCTAATATATACGCTTCACTGCAAATAAACGTTAAAATCATAAAAGAATAAAGGTCGGCGCTAATTAATCTTCTCTGGGATGCGCCATCATTTTATTTCTTCGGGATGTCGTGGAGGCAATTTGAATGCGCTTCTGGCCTAGATAAGGACTTACAGTGGCCAACCGATGGAAACGTCAATTATGTTTATTTTCTTCGAGATTTTTGAGATTACTCTTATTTCCAATGATTATATTTATTTCCTATAAGCGTAGAAATCTTTCAAATTTACGTTCAAATAATCTTATTTCTTGTTCATCACGTCTTCCTTTTGAGGTGATTTTTTGTTTTTGACATTTCTACCAGTATGCTCATGAAATGTTTATGTTTCGTGTGAATTTCACGAATGAATAAACAAATAAAAATAAAATTTCCATTTCCGGACAGGTCTGTTGCCGATTCTGCGACCCGGAAGCGATGCAAGGCTTGGTTGGTGTTTGGTGAAATCCGAACCATGGACTAGGAATCGGATGTACGCCACAAGCGGCGTCTCCTCCGACTACGCTACGACGCGCCCAAACAAACCTTCTTGTCAAATTCTGGGCCAATCCCCATCCAGCGGTTAGACAGGCTGTTAGACCTGGTTACTATTGGATGTTCCATTAACTCGTCATTGTGTGGATATAAGTTAACAGACTTATTATTTTAGCATGATAGTCATAATAACACACATTCAAAATCGGAACAGCGGGCTCGTGGGGCGCAGCTGAAGGAGCCGCTGGCTGTCGCGTGCAGCCAGAATCGATTATAGGTTCGGATCCCGTCCAGGCCAACCAAGCCTCTAATCCGTCTCGGCTCGGCGAACTGGTATGTACCAAACTTGTTTGGAAATAGGTTTAGAGGCTTGGTTGGCCTGGACGAGATCCGAACCTATAATCGATTCTGGCTGCACAGACAGCCAGCGGCTCCTGCAGCTGCGCCCCACGAGCCCGCTGTTCCGATTTTGAATGTGGGTTATTATGACTATCATGCTAAAATAATAAGTCTATTAACTTATTTCTGGGCGAACCACCGACTAAACGGATGGCCGCCAAAGTATAAGGAAAGGTGTTAGTCAATACGCCACGCATTCTACTGCTACGTAGGTAGGAGTGAAGCATTTGAAAGTCTAGTTGACGTACACAGTCACTTGTCCACCATGAGCCAGTACAACTCACCTTCGTAAATCATGTTCATTCAAAACTAAACCAGATTTAGATTCAATTGCAATGCACATCCATCGTCGTTCAAAAAAAAGGTGCAGGTTTTTCAATGGCATTCAATAAAATTTGTTCAAAAACCTATATTCTCGTCTAAAAATTGGTCCCAAGTTGAATGATTTTGTGAGCAGAGATTCCTCATAATCTGTGTGTAGAAGTAGAGTGCGTGGCGCATCCAAAAGGAATTGAATAACGCCGTCCTTTATCCTTTGTCCTTCATCTGGTATGCGCCACGCGCTCCACTTCTAACTGCAACGAAACTGGCCATTTTAACACGAATTTGATCTATGAGGTAACCTAGCACCGAATGGTATTTGACCCACTCAAAAATAATCTTTTTTAAAGTTTACATCTAAACGGCAGGTTTTGCAGCAAAGTATTGACCGGTAACGAGGCGTGCAGCGCAGTCGGAGAGGTGCCGACTGTCGCATGAACCCGACACTAGGTTCCTGGTTTGGATTTCCCGCCCAGGCCAACCAAGCCTTTCATTCCTCATGGTTCGGTGAATTGGTACCAGACCTGTCTGGGAAGGATACAGCACTGACTTGTTTATCGGCTCGCCATCGCAAGTCATTGTATGCCCAACACACGCATTCAAATCACCTCCACGACATACTGTAGAAATAGAATGTGTGGCGCATTCCAAAAGGCGTTAAACAACCCAGTTCATTATGCTTCATCCTTTATACTGGCAAAAAGGTAAAACTTTTGCATTTTAAATACTTGCAGAGAAGAAAAAACGTAGAAACTGTAGATTGAACAATTATATAATAGATCGGTGCTACTCAGTCCCTGCTCGGTATACGCCACGCATTCCACTTCTACGGGCATTGAGGAGGCAAACTGAACAAGTATTTGATTTGTACAGTGATCTGTGCAGATCAGCCGATAGACAAGTAGGTGTATTACCCTTCTCAGTCAAATTGGTTGCCGATTTTTGACCTCGGAAGGATGGGAAAGGACGCCGTTTTCAACGGGAGCCGAACGTTGAACCTTTACTCACAACTTGTCAGATGTATGTATGTACGTGAGAGTCCGCGCCGTCTTCCTACTGAGCTAAAGGTGCGAACTAGGAGATTTCCGTTTTGATTTAAAAAAGAGAGAATAGCGGAGTTCCATCTGGCGATGACAGGATAAAAGCGTCGATATTCACAGCCAGCTGGTTAAACACGACAGATGGAGCCGACTTTCTGTGGAGTCGATGAGTTCTCCGTTGTGAGGACGCACGAACCACAGGACATTATTATCCAAACGACGAATTCTGCAGAAAATCAATAATCGACAGACACTGATCCAATGGGAGTGCAAAAATAATGAACGAGGAAGACTGGTATAGTTTTGATGAACATTTTTCCTCAAAGAAGAAATGTTACATGGCTCTGAAAATGTGGTGAGAAAAACAGTCGTAGATTGTAATTTTCTAACTTTCTTAAAGTTTAGAACCACACATGTGGTAGATTTTCTTTGCAGGAAAACGAAAAAAGAATGAAAGTGGAATGAAAATCTAAGCAGAATTTCATGAAAATTCTTCAAAGAAAGGATCTGAAATTTTCGGAAATTTTTGCAATTTACTCAACGACGATTTCCACCCCCGACCTAAAAAGCAACCTAAACCGAGGATATTATTATACAGTTTTAGCCTGAGTGGACTGAGTGGAGTCATTTAGAGAGAAAAATCGGCACTAGTGTACTTAGTGAACCGCACTAAAACTTGTTCAAAATAGGTCTACTAGGGCTAATCTGTCATGGGACGAACGAATATCATAGTCGTTTTTTGCGGAAATGCTTTATAAGCCCGCTATATTAAGTTCGAATTGCCTGGAGACGGATGGAGACACACACTCTGCGTCTCCTACCAGCGCGCGCTATTTCGCAAGGCCATGGGCGAGCTTAATGTAACGGGCTTATAAGACATTTCCGCAAAAAACGACTATGATATTCGCTCTTCCCATGAAAGATTACCCCTAGAAGACTTATGTTGAACATGATTTACTGCGGTACTAAAAGTACACTAGTATCGAAAAATCAAAAAATTCCATAATTTTTTCCATTCATTCCACAACAATGATTTCTACCTCTGATCTAGTCAGAAAATGTCAGTTAGACTAAGCAGAGTATTGCTTTACCTTTGTTGTGACGCATCGTATAGTTTGGCATTGAAAATAAAATAAAAAAAAACTTCACTCTTAGCAATGAAAACATCGAATAAACAAAACTGGAAAGAAAACAATTGAATAAAGCGGAAACGGCTGCGTTCTGAGAGACACTTTCCCACGAATAAGAAATCTGATGGGGCTTAAGATACGAAGGGCTAAAAGAATCGTAGATTCGTCGTGATGGCACTTCAGGGGCCGGATTCATCAACAATTAAACCCGTGGGTATGCGGGATACAAGGGGTAGAGATAAGATAAGAATCAGGTAGAGATAAGGTAAAAGTCAGAGACGCAAACTTCATCGTGGGTATCTATACCCCGTATACCCACGGGTTAGTCGTTGATGAATCCGGCCCCAGATGAATGTGTAGGAATCGCTTTGTCTTCCTTTCTGACTGGCTTCTTTACAGAGCGATTGTATGAAGACAAACAATATGGAATAATTTGCCTTCTCATGTTCACCTTGAACTTCTTAGAAAGCGGAGGTGCGCATTTAACGGTTAACGATTGAACGATTTTAACGAATTAACGGCATTTTTCGTCAAAATCTAGCATCACGACTTAACGGAAATTTTAAGAAATTTAACGAAAATTTCAACGGATTTTTCTCTTGCAGGTCCCACCCCCCCCCCCCGATTAAGACTGCTTCTGAAAATCTGTTTTCCGTACCTGACTCGGAGTGGAGCACAGAAACCGTTGTGTAATGGTTGTATTGTTCTTTTGTATCGTTATTCGATCAAGATTTTGATTTTTTTCTTTAAAAGTGCCGAACTATATTTTCAAGACATCCCTGTCTCTGAGCTCTCTTCCAACCAAGAGAGTAGGTAGAATATTTTTCCTGATTTTTGTTTCGTTTTAAATAATATTTCGCACTGTATTGCATTTTTAACGAAATTAAACGATTTACCGAAAATTTAACGAAAAAATAAAGCCAAAAAATTCGCTAAAAAGTTTAACACCAAGGACTTTATATGCATCACTGGTTGAAAGCATAAGGAGAATGCAATGAAAGTTATATACAAGCACAGATTAATAAAATATGTAGTTGGACGAAAAACATTTAAAAAATACATTCGATCTACTTTTGATCATCTACACGAGTTCAAAACGTGCATAGATCTATATCCTCGTAGTATATTCATATCTTTTTCGGAAGGACATCCAAAAAACGAAAAAAAGTTTTTTTCGAAAGAACATACACGTATCTTTTGAGAAGGACATCCGAAAAAAATACAGAAAAAAACGTACATATCTTTTTTGGAAGAACCTATACCTACCTTTTTGGAAAGAATATCCAGAAACGAAAAAATGTACATCGATCTGTATCTGCCATAGTATTATAGTATAGCAATGCCTTTCTTCTGAAGAACATCCGAAAAAAAGACACAGCAGATACTTCTGACAATCTACACGATTTCAAAACGTACAAAGATCTATTTCTGCAAAAGGATAGCCATGTATTTTTCGGAAGAACATCCAAAAAACGAAAAAAACATACATATCTTTTTTTAGAAGAATGTACACGTATTTTTCTGAAGCACGTCAGAAGAAAACGAAAAAAAGGTATATAGATCTGTATCTGCTATACTATCATGACAAAGTCATGTCATTTTCGGAAGAACATTCGAAAAAAACAGCGAAAACGTACATAGTGCCCTAGTATATCCGTCTTTTTCGGCAGAACAACCAAGAAGGCCATGGCGGATACTTCTGATTATTTACGTTATCTCAGAACGTCTCTTTATAGCGGTTCTGATACCGTACTTTTTGAGACTCATGCAGTGTTACTGTACAACAACAACGGCAGGTGAACATGGTCTACTTAACTCGAAAAGGAAAACTCAAACGAAAGCGAAGCCACGTACCCGACTGCGGCCGAAGCGAGCGTCCATCGCAGCTGGCTGTCGAGCGGTCCGCGTCCACGAGAAGCTGCGCGGAGTCGTCTGGCAGCTGCTGCTCGACAGAGCGATCTGGTCCATTCTGGCGCGTCGAGCGACGTGACCCACCATCGATTCCTGCAAACGTCTCCCGAAGGCATCTCTCGTCGGCGTCGAATCTTTTGCGCCCGCTCTCACATGTCATCTCGTCAACAGAAGACGAACGACCGCGGGCGCTCGCTCGACATCGTCGGCGTCGGCGTCGGCGACGTCGCTGTGCGGCGCGACAACTTGCCGACGGCCTATTACGACGGCGACGACGACGTCGGCGACGTCACGCGCGAAGTGCGAAGCATGATACGGAACAGCATGCGAAACGGGAGAGGAGTTGGTCTCAACGTGAGGACAGGCGCGTGCGCACGCACTCACACGCATCGTCGGCATGATGAGGACGTACGGACACCAATTCGTGTTGTGATTCCATTACTGGCGTTGTTCTTTAACGACCACTGAGAGCGCGTATCGACCTCGTACAGCGATCAATATGGAGATGCACCCCGATATGAATGTGCACTGCTGGCCGACACGCAAATTTGGAGGCTTTGCACTTAGCCTCGATATATCTGGTGGAATGCCTCGACGAGTCTGCTCTCCTCTCAATGGAGCGCCTCGTCGTCATCGTCGCCGTCGTTCGTCAACGATGAGAGCTTAGAGGGTCAAAGGCTAGCCAGAGCTGCTGTGTATTGCTGTCCGGACACATCAGAATGCGTGATTCCCCGAGGGCAATTAAGCGCGACCAGCACATTGCTTTGAGCCGGAATGAGAAGTGTAGGCTTGAAGCTTCAAGAAGGACCTCTTCACTGCAGTGAGGAGTTAGCCCAGTAGAGACAGTAGCAGTTGGAAGTCAACAGGGTTTGTAGTGGAATCAGGTCGACGGGCTCATTCAGCAAATGATGGCGTAATTGGCAGTTCAAGCTCCCATTGTAAAAAAAAGTTACGAGCAATGTAAATAGAAATGGGACCGCTTAAGCGGAGTCAGATAATATTTCAGAAGCTTGCCAATTAAACGTCATTCAATCGAAGTGGAACCTTCTACTATATAATTGAGTTTGTCTTAGTCCAGCCAGTGGTTTCTTTGAGGTTTGTCATAAGCGGCTGGACCACTGGATTGAAAAAAACCATCACCTGAGGTCGAAATTTGCCATTTTGGCATCAAATTGGAAACTGATTAAATCCTATTGGACGCTGACCTAGGCACGCCTGACGCTTTTGAAGTCAAAAATTCAATTTGAACATCAAATCAGAAGAATCAGAAGAAGCATCTTCCAGATCAAACTAGAGACACTCCGAGACGGTTAGAATATTTTTTGTCGAAAAAAAATTACCATTTCTTTGAAACTTTTAAATTTACTTAAATTTTTGCGACAAAAAATGAAAATGAACACATGGCTTAAAATTCTATAAAACCTTTATTTTTATAGAAAAGTGGTTTAAAACTTATTCTAAAACCCCAAAAAGCAACTTTTTGGATCTTTGAAAAAGAAGATCACGCCATGCTTTCGTCCAGCTCATTACGATTTTCAATTTAGTCGATAGTGTAAATGCTGCTTACTTAAAGCAACAAGGTGAAGATATATGTGTTTTTACATTTGGTTTTGTTCTACCGTTGACAAGTATGTTATGTAACTCCACGCAAACATTATTTTTGATATCAATCAAATAAAAATCGCGACGCTGAATGAATGCGTGGCGGATTCTCTTCTATCAGCACTAAAAACTGTGGCCTTCCTGCACTTCAGCACAAGCTTAAAAACCTGATTTTTCTTGGATTTTTTTAAAATATAATAAGACTTCAGCAGTGTGTTTACTTATCCAGGCGGGCAAATTGAAAACTTTCAAAGAAAGTTATGCCAATTTTCGTTGGTTTATGTTGCGAATATAAACAGCAACCGGCCAGGTACGCGTCAGCCAATCAGGGCGCCGTACACATCCTCTCTGATAGACACGCCCATTCGATATGGCCTCATTGGCTGAGGCGTGTCCACCTCCCAATGCTGGCCACATTCGCAACTAGGCTCTTTTCCTTGAGCGGAAAATATTCTGCTCTGTTAAGATGTATGATAGCGTTCAGCTTTGGATAAGTCTGTTACTCTCAATTATTCCGGCTTCCGTTTTTTTAACGGGATATTCTTCTTTTTTCGTACAATCTCCACTTTAATCCGGAAGACCCCCACTTTAGTTTCGAAGATGCTTGGATTGGTTTCAGAAGCAGAAGAAACAAGAATTGCCCAATTGAGTTTGAAAAATGTGTTCAATTTGATGCGCAAATGGCATACGCTTACAGAACCACATCCACGTCAACTCCGTTCAAGCCGTTTTTGGGACCACAGCGGGAGCAACAAGTACTACGAAATCTTTCCAGAGAAGCTCTGAAGATTAGTTCTAGCAACCAATTCGCAGCTTATTTATTCGTTCATTTAAGTTAAAAATGATGTGCTATACTCACTAGAGCACGGACTAGAACAGATACCAAACAAGTTTCACGAAAAGCTAGAAGAAAAGACAGAAACAGCACTAGAATGGCGAATTAACAGGCAGTTAATGAAGGGACATCGACCTCCTTCCAATAACGAATGGAATTAAAGAGAGGAGTCGCTGTGAAACGGTTTGAAGGAACAGCCAGTGTCGAACAAGCCGAGCACCACAGAAGCCATGGAGAACAATGTAGAAAAGTGAAAAGACCATCCATTCCCAGTGGAACGATGCATCTGCATCGAGTTCGGGTGACCGAGCTGCCTAAGAAAACTCAGAAGAGGCCCAATGTTGCTCTCGTTCAGATACCCATTCCATGCGGCAGAAACGGGGGACGAGCGTTCTACCCCATCGTCTCCCTGGCCCGCCCACCTCCAACCCCCTGGGCTTGCTCGAGAGTCCAGTGGCTGCCTTACGAGATAGTGGAGACGCAGACATTTGCCACGCCTCTGTTTAAAGGGCGGGGGGTAGAACGCCACTCCGCCGGCAGAAACCTGGGCTGGCTTCATCAACGACTAACATAGGGGGTAGAGATACCTACGATGAAGGCTGCGTCTCTGACTCTTACCTTATCTCTCCCCCTTATACCCCGCATACCCACGGGTTAATTGTTGGTGAATCCGGCCCCTGGGGCCGAAGGTCGGTATGCGGCGTATAGGGGTTAGAGACAAGGTAAGAGATAGAGTCGCAGGCTTCATCATGGGTGTCTCTACCTCTTATACCCACGGGTTAGTCGTTGATGAATCCAGCCTCTGATCTGAACAAGAAAAAAAAACACAGCCTACTCCGGTGGAGGGCGAACATATAAGCCAAAGTCTTTTAGGTTAGAGAGACTAGTACGAAGGCCAACTCCAGGACGGACGGACGGAACGGGCTCGTAGTAGTGTTCGGGTAATCCAACCCGCAGCAGTTTTGATAGCCTTAATAAAAATTGATGGGCAGCGCTGAAAAGAGATTCGGGCCTTTATCGTTGATGAAAAGCGAAGGGGAGGCTTCAGCTCTTAAGGGTGTTGTTCTATGTTGCTCTCTGTGGCCAGTTTTAAGCATAGCACTGCGAAATTGCATTATATTTTGGATTGCTATATAGGCTCATTTTTCTCAGAAAGGCCACACAGACTACCGATCTACACAATCAATATTTTCAGGATCTTCAGTCGAACTTTTAAGAAGAGCTCTCTGGCTTTCCGAACTTCGTCGACATTTGAGAGTCAGAGACGCTTTTGCATGTGCCAAGTCGCTGAAAATTAGGTGGGCCGGCCCGTATGTACTGCGTTTCACAGATATTCACTATTCGAGAGCCATCACACTCTAGAACGTCCATAACCTTGCTGCTCAAACTTTTCCCCGAACGTTCGACATGAGGCCTTTTGTGGATAGACCTAACCACATGCTGCTGTGGCAATGTGCCAGCGCCTGCTTACGTCATCAGAGCCGTTGTCATTAGAGCCCGTTTTCGTCGTCCGGGGTAGTCCGCACCTGAACCAGGTTAGGGAAGCGACTCCAGGGTGTTTGCGATCCAAGCTGCTCGTGTGAAACTGCTTTCGTCGCTCAGGTGGAGTCCGCAGCTGGGTTCTGCGCTCTTCGATCCCAGAACCAGGCTAGGGATGTGGTGCAAAAATGCAGCAACGCAGGAGAACCGAACCCCCGACTTCCTTCGTATGAAGCAACGCCACTACCACTGCCCCACGACCCGCTTGCCCGAGTGCCATCGTTGTCATTCAAGACATCGATCGAATATCCATGTGGACGTGGACGCGATCCGCGACGCAACGGCCGCAGCCACACGCTACAGTGTCACGGTTTGATGAGCAAGCCTGCACGGGCTTGCTCATCAACCCATGACACTGTAGCGGCTTGCTCATCAACCCGCGACTCCATGGAATGCATCGGCAGAATGTGGTTAGGTCTAAGCAAAACCCTTTTCGTGTCCATTGAGCGAAAGGGCCTACTGGAGCACTCTGGCACTCGACAGGGACAAACGATCAGAGGGTGGGCATAGGATATTGGTGATGATTTCAGAGGTTCTATGTCGACATTCTTCGCATAATTCAAGTGGCTTAACGAAAAGCTACAACTAACTTGTTGAGTCAAAAATTGAAGTCAAAAAAAGAGATAACTCGTTAGTTCTGCTCGTTTTAGATTTCCAGTACTTTCACTGCTTGAAAAGACATCTGAAGTTCAGAAAGAAATCTCGAATATTTAAAAGGAGGCGTTCACAGAAGCTACACTATCAAAATAACAAACGGGAAAACCACAGAAGAAGAAGAAAAATGGAAACATTAATAAAATACCGAAATTTTTATAATGGATGTCGTTTAAAAAAGTAGGCTTTGTTTGAAAGGCCATATCACTGCTAGCTGTTTGGATAGCATTAGATGCGTATGGATTCGCAGGATATAAAAATATTACGCTATGGGAGTGGCAGGAATGGCGCCATGCATCCGCACAAAGCTTCAAATTTAGGAGTCGATTGATTGTGCACAAATCTAATACATGATTCAATTTTGCTGCGCCAACCCAAGTCGCGTAGAATTGATAGTTCAATAACAACATTGCACAATGTGTATGGCCCACAACGTTGTTGCCAGCAATGTTAGCAGAAAGACAGTTCACGCCATCTATGAGCAAAAAACGACATTAATTTTCGAGCAACCCAATAGATCACGCTCGAGCAGCTGTGATACTGGATTTTTGGATGTTAAATGTTCTCTATCACTGACAACTCAGCCGAGCCTAAAGTCCTACAGATGCTGTAGATAGAAGTAATAGTTCCTAGATGATGAGGTTGTACTGCTGAAAGTAGTTAGGAGAGTAGTACTATGTAGGTGAGAAAGTTGTGCACGTACTCATTGCGCATCCTGCAAGGGGCTTGAACAAGTGGAGACTCTATGACCACTGCAAGGGATGGATTGTTTAGTCTGCACACAACGAACGACGCGATGCAATGTTAAGCTCCCATATCGATTCATCGCGTCGCTCGATCGATAATGGAGCCTATTAGGCCTATGTCATACCATCGCTCACCCCGAGCGATGGGCAATTATATGCACCCATATCGATTCCATCGCGCCGCCCGATCGATATGAGAGCACATCATTAGGCGTCGCTCAGGGTGAGCGATGGTATGACAAAGGCCTTAGGCGCCTTTTATACTCCCGCCGCGGCGCGGCGCGTCAATTTGGGGAGCGGCGCGGCCAGTCGCGCCGCGCCCCGAATTTGACGCGCCGCTGCGCGATTGCAGTTAGAAAGGGGAGCGTCAGCGACGCGCGGCCACGAGCTTCTGCGCACTACGGCCCGTGCTCCGGAAACGGTCCACGAGTCATTGAGGGACCAAAACAGGATAGGATTTTTTGGCTGATCGGCGCAATGCGTCTTGTCAATGTTTGTCGTGGGATTCCTATGGGGAGCGACGAATCCTCTCTTAAGCCTGGAGTCGAAGTCGTTCGCTCAACCTATGGTTGAAACTGGTGAGTGTGGTATTGAGTCGAATCCCCTGCAATGCAAACGGCTTTAAACCACTCTTTATTTTGCGATATGTGCGGGTCCAAAAGTAAAACTGCTGGAAGCTACTCATCGTCGAGAATCACTCAAAATTCTTTCTCATATGGCCATTCTGGGGTCACTGTGCACTAAGCATATCTTTGGCGTGGTATATGAAGCTTCGTGAATGTCTACAGATCTCCATTCTCTTCCTAGGTTACAGAAAGTACGGGCTAAGGTTATGGTCACCGATTTCGCCCAATTCCTAATCATGCAAACCTAGTAATCGTCTGTAACTTCAAAAAACGATGTCAAATTCGTGATCAGCACCCTTAAATACCCCCTCCTCCTTCCAAATAGGAGAAGTTTGGTCGAAACGGTGAAATCGCCCACCCTACACCGAGTCTGCCGCGGCTGATCGCGCCGCGCCGCGCCCTTCCTCTCAGCGGCGCGATTCGCCGAATACCGTAACCCAAAATTCCGTCAAGTGTGGTGTTTTGCGGCGGCGGAGTATAAAAGCGATGCGGTGCCGCCCCGCGGCGCGAAAAATCGATAGCCATGCCGGCCATCACGCCGCGCCGCGGGGCGGCGCAAGTATAAAAGGCGCCTTATACCATCACGTCGCGCATCGCGTGCACACTAAACGGACCCTAATGAGTGCTCTATATATTGGATCCGACCGAAAATCTTCGAATAATTGGATAATTTGGATAATGGCAATTTCGCGACAATCGAATTTTTGGACGATTCGGTTAAGCGGAATTCCGCGGACGTCGGATTTTTGGACGATTCGGATAAGCAGAATTCTGCGTATTTCAGATTTTTGGATGGCTTGGATCGGGATCTCCTAAGCGGATATCCAAAAATGATTCACTCGATACATTGGATCCGACCGAAAATCTGAGGATAATTGGATGACTCGGATAATGCTATTTTAGTGGACCCCGGATTTTTGGATGATTCGAATAATGGCGATTTTGCCTACCCAGGATTTTTAGATGAACCGGATCGAGATATCCAAAACAGATATTCGGAAATGATTCATTCGGATCCAATGCATAGTACTCTCCTTCTAAACTATTTCAGCGAAATATGATGAATAAAATATTTGGGCTGCATAGAATGGGCTGGAGGTGTTGAACACGGCCAGCGGCCTTTACTCAACAAATGGGCTTTCGGTACTTCACAAGGTATGCATGAACGCGCAATTATCACATCGTCAGCAGCGACACCTCCGATTCGGCCACCTGCCACGGACCACCGGAACGAGCCCATCTAGGCGGTGCGCAGGAAGGCGGCGAAACGCCTTCCTCCCAGGAGCGCTGAATACGTTGAGATGAAGGCAAAACTGGACAGAACTGAGTAAAGAGAGTAGGGAGCGAAGAGGACCGGACGGCTGGAACTCAATGCAAATGAGGGGCTTTTTATGGACGGGTCAGTCCGACGACGGGGGGATCCATCTGGTGGCCGAGAGGACGCGGACGCCGCCGCTGCTCAGCCGCAAGCATGATGACGATGATGACCCTTCCAAGGACAATTGCCGGTCTGATGAGCGGCTACGGGGGCGCTCCTCGATCCCTTCTGCAGCCACAAACTGCTTATTGCCGCGCAGAAGAGTGAAACAAAACTGGGAATTCTATAATGGCCTATGAAAGTGAAGTGGCCGATATCCGATATTCATCAGAGAAGCCGGTTCGGCTAATCATCTAGAGTCTGTTTAAATTGAATTACGAGGAAAAAGGAACAGACGGCCAGGAAAATGAATAATTAACAAGGACGCTCACTGCGCGCCGAAGTGGAAGCCACTTCTGACTAAGATTATGGAAGACACTTTGAAAATAAACTACCGGAAGAGGGCCACAGCAGCTCGTGGCAGCGCTTCTTGGCTAGCAGCACTGCTCCACACAAAGTTTCTCAAAGCTAAGATAAAAAGCAAAAACTCAAAAAAAAAACTAATGAATTTGTGTCTTGTTTTGTATTCACCTACGGCATTTTTCGGTGGTTAGTATCCTCAATTTCTCGCCAGGGAAACATTTACAACGTCTAGGCTCCGCAGCAAAGAAGCTACTATTGTCAGAAATATATTTGTCAAAATTCTGAATTTTAATAAAGGATGAAGGAGGCGTTACTCAACTCCTTTTGGGATGTGCCACACATTTTACTTCTACGGGACCTCATGGAGGCGATTTGAATGGATATTTAGCCATACAATGACTTCCGGTAGCCAGATGATGAACAAGACAGCCCTTCATCCCTCCTAAACAAGTCCGGTACAAATTCATCAACACTCGGGGAATGGAAGGCTTGGTTTATCTGAACGGAAAATCTGAACCAAAAACCTAGTATTGGGCGCACGCGACAGTCGACACCTCCTCCGACTGCGCTACACGCACCGTGGTTCCTATAATAATAGTGTAGTATCACCCTTCATGTGCTTAAGACAAAAGTCACAGTGTAAGAAATTTTAACTGCTTTCTGTCATTTCTCTATCGTGTTCCCTCAACAAAATATCCTCACCGCTATATAGTATGCGCTATCAGGAGGGATAGCTTGTACTTGATTCTCACTTTATCCTCTAACTTTTTGAGCGCTTTATTTATTTATTTATTTATTTATTTATTGTACGTTTACATCCGGGCGCGTGCAGCGCCCGGATGTAAACGTACAATAAGGAGGCGCCGGCTGTCGCGTGCACACAATACCAGGTTCCTGGTTCGGATTTCCCGCCCAGGCCAACCAAGCCTTAAATCCCTCACGGGTCTGTGAATTGCTCCCTGACTTGTCTGGGAACGATAGAGCACTGACTTGTTCATCTCCCAGATCTCCCAGACTTGTCTGGGAACGATAGAGCACTGACTTGTTCATCGGCTAGCCAACGCAAGTCATTGCATGCCGAATACGCATTCAAATAGCCTCCACAACATCCCGTAAAAGTAGAATGCGTGACGCATCTCAAAGGGAATTGAATAACGCCGTCCTTTATCCTTCTTTATTTATTTATTGTATGTTTAAATCCATACAAGTAGTGCAATACGGTACAGAAGATAACAAAATGGGAAAACAAGGAACTGAATTCTTGCATTTTCCCCACATTTATGCGGGATATGCTGTTTGTTTGGCGTATGTAGCGCAGTCGAAGGAGGTGCTGGCTATAGTGTGCACCTAAAACCAGGTTACTGGTTCGGACTAATCGCCCAGGTCAACCAAGCCTTCCATCCCTCCGGGGTCGGTGATATGGTGCCAGATTTGTCTAGGAAGGATAAGGATAAGGATGTTCCCTGTTTTCTCATATCACTGACTTGTTCATCGGGTGACCACTGCAAGTCCTTGTGGGCCAAATACGCATTTAAATCGCCTCCCCGACATCTTGTAGAAGTAAAATACTCGGTGCATCCCAAAGAGAATTGAGTAACGCCACCCTTTACCTTTTATCCTTTATGATGGTTTTTGTCCTTCAAAAGAACAGGAGAAGGAACATGGTAACCTAACTCTTTCTGGAGTGCGCCGCGCATTCCACCTCTACAGGATGTCGTGGAGACAGTTTGAATCTCTCCTCAGTCTATACAATGATCTGAGGTGGCCTGCCGATAGACAAGTCAGTGTTTTATCCTTTGCAGACAGGTCTGGCAGCAAATTCCCGGCCTCGGACGATTGAACGGCTTGGTCAGACTGCGCAAGAAATCTAGGATTTGGTGTACGTGATAGTCGGCGCCTCATGCGATTGTGCTACCACGCGCCTTTTCTCGTGCTTTTGTTCTGGAACAACCTGCAACTACGCTTTAGCTAGTGCTAGCCCTAGCGTTAATTCAAAAATTTTCGATTCCTTTGTGGTGAATTTGACTTCTGTTTAGTTTACTCCCATTCGAGTCGTTTTCCACGTCATCGTGAATAAATCAATAAATCAACAAATTTTAACGTATAGGCAGTGGAACAGTGTGGTTCTCTGACAAGACAAAATGCTAATAAACCATTCATCAGTATGCATTTTACATTGCCTTGAGTAGAGTGGAAGCATTTCAATCACATTTCCTTTTTAAATCCAGGAATTCTGCGTGGGCTCGGTTTGTAAAGAAAGTAGGTCTTATATTACTACTATATATCATGTATGTAATTTCTCGCTGAACTTAGCCCTTCTTCTTTATAATCCTAGAATATTTATGCTGATGAGATTGTTGTTTTTGTGTTTTTGTGAGATTTTCTTAAAGCATATGTTTAAATATTGAATGCTCTGTCCAACAAAATCCTAATAAAATTGCTGGATTTGGCGTTAGAACATAGCATTCAATTCTTTTGAATGAATCCAATTTATCTATGATTTGATCTACATTGAGCGTGTACCAACATAATCAATCAAACAGTGATGGCAGTGCTCCGAAGATGAGGGCAAGAACAGCTGTGGAGGAAGGAGGAGAATCGGTGGACTGTACAGGAACGATCGGAACCTATTAGTAGCGATAGCCGTGGTTGTCGTGTGGGACTTGCTGGTGGTCTCGACCGTAATCTCGGAAGTCCCTCTGCTTCGGGAAGTATGGGTCCCGTCCGGTGAGTAGGCATAGGGGAAGAGGGTCCTCCGCGGTATCCCCGAGCATCGTACAAAGGATCGACGACGATTCCGTGCCATCGGTTAGGCCTTTGTCATACCATCGCTCACCCCAAGCGACGCCTAATGATATGCTCCCATATCGATCGGGCGGCGTGATGGAATCGATATGGGTGCATATCATTAGGCGTCGCTCGGGGTGAGCGATGGTATGACAAAGGCTTTATGTATGGCACTGAAACTTGGCTACGATGATCATCAAGAGTGAAACATGGAAAAACTGCAGTCCAAGGAAGAAGAAGATACCAGTGGCGATTCGAGCAAGATTACCATAGCTGTAGATGAAGATGAACAGCACAGGCCGCGGATGATGTCGATGCCCATGATGATGATCCACGGCACCAGCAGCCACTGGCTCTAGCTGGACAGATCGATGAGCAACAGAATCGACGCAAGAATAACGCACACGTAGATGAAGATGTTCATCACTAGGGTGGTGTACCGGGGTTCTGTTTCGTACTTGAGCTCCTCCGTGTAGAGCCCAACCTCACAATGGTTAGTCGTGGAATCTTCAACAACGACTGTCGTACGTATGTCCTCAATGGAACGTCAGCTTGCGGTTTTCTGCAGCGAGTTTCTCCTGGGCTTCGAGTTCGCAGCTTCGAAAGTGGGACGAGTCGCCATTATTCGCCGTCTCGGATAATCCCATCCAGCCAGTTCCGTGAGAAGTGGATAGAGAATCAAAATATAAAGGGCGACGAATTCAGTGGCCAGCGACAAACCGCAGCAGAAGCAGTTGCGGATCTGTACTTCGACTTTAGCCATAACTTTTAGGGATAGGAGAGCGCAGAACGGAATGTCAGATGTTGGTGAAATTGAGGTTGATTGAGTATCGCGGAAGCAAACGCTCATTAATTAATCCGACGCCTGATGACGTCGTTTGTCATCGTTGCCCATTCGCACGCTTCATTTCACGCCAAGAGGTGGATGACCCTCTAATCGAAGACGGAGTGGCATTCTCTGTTTAAGCAGTTGTTACTATTGCTATGTAGCTGGCAATATAAATTTTTTCTAAACATGAGTCTATTGTTCGATGTCAGCTAATATGGCAGCGCTCATTTTGCGGGCAAAATTTTAGTTTTTTTTTCATTTTCCGGAAGAAAATTCAGGTCTACCCGAACTTAAAATTATAAAAAAAGTGTCAGAAACTAAGATGATACCTTCAAAATAGATAAAGCAACTTATAACTTTTGGTGTGATGCGGGAATGGAAAAGAATCCTATGAAACCATCTGGAATTCCTCATAGAAATCTGCACAAGACCTTAAGGACTATTAATATCATACTATATAATAATCCGCTAAGCGATGAGTCACACTATCGATCGAGGATGAGTCATAAAACAGATGAAACTACGGGGCACAAATTAAGGCAAGAAATTAGCGGAAAATACCCAGACGGCTTCTACGCGCCTGGCGACTCAGTAGACGAGCAGAACATGTCGGCGATCGTGCATGGCGAGCCGTAGACGTGCCGAAGACGTCGGCAACCGTGCCTGGGCATTTAGATGATCATCGACGGAAGGCCTTCACAGCAGGGGAGACAATCGATATCGATCAAAATTATCGATTTTTGCGGATGTCGTTCAAGCGGCACGAAACTTCAGCGCTGGGGCTAATCTAGCTCGCTGAACCCGAATCGGAAGTCGACCAATCGATATCGATCAATACTATCGGTTTTCTGTGGGTTGTCGTTCTAGCGGCTCGAAACTTCGGCCTTGGGGCTAATCGACGTCCTGACCGGTGGTTTTCTCCCAGATTTAACCGATCAGGATGAAGAAGGAGGGGGGGGGGGGGAGGTGGAAGACACGCCGGTGGTTTTCTCCCAGTTTTAGCCGATCGGGGTGGGAATGGGGGGGGGGAGGTGAGACACTCCGGTGGTTTTCTTCCAGATTTAACCGATCGGGGTGGGGGGGGGGGGGGAGGGGCGGGAGACATGCGGGTACTGTGGCCGAAGCAGTGCTCCACAACAGTCTGAGGACGAAAGCACTGATTAACGCAAATAAATTACGTTTCTAAACTGTCTGAAGATAGTGCCGACGTTGAAGAGATATTGAGGATGGAGGGAGGGAGTGCTGGACGGCTTCATATAGAAGAACTACTCACCTGATCTTAAAGAAGGTAGACCAAGGTTCGAAATTGTTAAGGTTTTCAAATACCTCTTTTTACTGCTAAGGTGCCCAGAAGGCTGCACAATCAGAGCAGCTGCTTGAAGTGAGTGATCTTGGCTTAGTGAGTCTCTAAGGTCGCGCGAAGCTCGCAAGTGCGAGTCACGCCGACAGGCGTGTCGGAGCACTTGTTTACTACAATCCTCAGGGCTTTTGTCTAGAGTAGATGTCTAATAATTGGACTAAACGGTTTATAGACTTTATTGGATAGTTTCAAAATATCCGCACCATGTTAAGGTCGAATAGGTTTTAAGCATAACTTTTAAACTCCAATCCGGAAAAAGTAGGGTCTCCGGAGAGTAATGTGTCACTTCCTTCTGAATGCTATCTGACCACAGGTTTAGTTATGCAACAACGATGTGTTGCACAAAGCGGACGTTGTACTTCTTAGACGTCTGATTTGCAGTCCGCATAGCGTCCACATATGTAGAGGGTGCGGTTTGATGACGTTCAGATCTCCGTTCACGCCTCCCCTCCTGGGACTACTACATGTGGTGCTACTACTGCCGTTGTCCATCGCAGCATCACCGCCTTGGAGTCGTCCGTGACATCAAAGGGATGGATGGAATAACTAAGACCCACATCATGACTTTAACTAAGGAATGCCTTTGGGATGACTTCTTCAAACGCTCTTAAACCCTATGAGATTGCCGTGAATTTTATATTTGAGCACTTAAGCACTGGTTGTATAATGGGCTAGCATCTTGCCCGGAAAGCAGACTCACCGTTAGGGATAGTTTAGCTTGCACACAACGCGTTGTTATGCTAAGCTCCCATATCGATCGCGCGACGCGAAGAATCGATATGGGAACATACCGTAACATTGCGTCACGTGTCGCGTGCATGCTAAACGATCCTTAAAGTGTAGGTAAAAAATGAGCACAGACAAGCTTCTGAGGTGCTTGGACCTTACTCTCGAAAGCCCTGCGATTCAGCACCTACTACCCTTCGCCGTGCGCGACTTCGTACTCGACATTGACATGATACAGTTTTAAATCACGGTCCACCTCCCCATTCTGGAAGAGTATTTTTGGTTTGGGCGCGTGTGACGCAATTGGAGGGGATGCCGGCTGTCGCTTGCTCCCGATACCAGGTTCTGATTCGGATTTCCCGCCCAGGACGACCAAGCCTTCCATCCCTCCGGTGTCGGTGAATTGGTACGGACGTAAGGACAATGCGCCGCCGTGTTCATCAGCTGGCCACCGCAATTTATTTTATGAGCAAATACACATTTAAATCGCCTCCATGATTGTGTAGAACGCGTGACGCATCCCAAAAGTGATTGAGTAAGGCCGGCCTTTGTCCTTGATCCTTTTGTTTTCTGGTAGCAGCTTGGAATTGAGTGATGAGTAAAGCGACATGCAGAGTCGTGCCACGTGCTGGCGCATATCAAGTGAATCAAGCTTTAGGGGCAACCGAGGTGTCGTACTATAGAATAGAGTTCAACACTGTAGTAAAGAAGTGGGGAAAATGTTTCGGATGAAAAGCATTGTTGAAAAGACTTTGTGCCACTCTTTTTCGCATCAAGTGGTCTATCATGGTCACTTTTTTTTTATTTGGCTCCATGGTAGTTGGGGGGGGGGGGGGGGAGTCACCTTGCAAAAAGTGTCACAGACACGAAAAAAGGAAACGATAACGAACTGATAGTGAAGAAAACACACAAGCAATGCTATAGCTCTGTTCTGTGCTCTCCTCCGCTGAGATTTAGGCAGGGAAGGGACTCCAGGGTGTGGCTCGAGTGACGCGCCTGTGCTAAAATTGCCTACATCCTGGAGTTCCCTCCCTTGCCCAATACGAAAGCAGATAAAACATGGATCTATAATCGAAAAGTGAAGATAAGGCTGCATTCACATTCGCTGTATGTAGCTACTCGCGCGGCTGCCCGCCGCAGCAGGCCATGGTGACCCCCCCCCACCCTTCCTCTCCCAACTACCAGGCTGTGCAATAATTCTTGTCCGAAAATTTCACCATTTTAAATTTTTTTCAACTTCATTGAAAAACAAGTCTAATCAACAATATAATCACCACAGTTATCCACTACAGTGGCCCACCGATTGGGCAGGTCGCCGATGCCCTTCACCCAGAACTCCGGGGACTGCGACTCGAGGAAGTCCGCGATGTCGGATTTGAGGTTGTCGTAGTTGGTGAATTTTCTTCCGGCCAAATGGTGCTTCAGCGGACAGAACAAGTGGTAGTCGGCGGGGGCGAGGTCCGGGGAATACGGCGTATGGGCAACCGTCTCCCAGCCGAGCGTCGCCAACTTCTGCTGGGTCTCCACGCCACGTGGGGGCGCGCGTTGTCGTGCAGCAGGTGGACCGAGGCCCGTCGCGGACGCTTTTCTCGGATGGCGGCGGCTAGTTTCTCGAGCTGATCGGTGTAGATGGATGCGGTGACCGTCCTGCCTTGCGGGAGCAGCTCGAAGTACAGATGCCCTAGGCGTCCCACCAACAGCAGAGCATGATCTTCAGCGGGTGTTCCCTGCCCTCGAGACTGGTGTTGCCACTCTCGAAACGATTGAACCAGCGCCTGACTGTGCGTTGGGACACCGCATCCTCCTTGCACGCTCTGCTGATGTTGGCGACCGCGGTGCCCGTGTCGTTGCCCAGCAGCCACTCGTAGTACACGAACGTACGAATTCGACCTTGGTCCATTTTAGCTTGCACTGGTAGCTAGACGCGGCGACTGCGCCTTATATACCCCTAGCGTGGAACTCTGGAGAACATTCTAGAAGGTTTTTACACTTGCCTGATATTATAACACTTCTAAGGAAAATTATAGAATTTTAAAAATTTTCAGACAGGAATTATTGGACAGCCTGGTACCATAGCGCCTTTTATTTATTTATTTTTTAGATCAGAGACTTTGGGCCAAGTCGTCGAAAATTAGGTGGGTCGGCCACGCAGACATTCGCTAGACGAGAGCCGTCACCGAGTGGATTCCGCGGGATGTCAAGAGAGCACCAGGACGCCCACCAACGCGTTGGTCGGACTTCTTCGTGGGAGCCCTGAACGAACGATATGACGCTCTTCGTGTCCCACAAACGAGAAGGACCCGTTGGAGCACTCTGACACGCGACAAGGACGAACGGAGACGCTGCTAGCGACCGCTCGAGATCAGCGAGTCGGTGATCAACGGGTCGATAGGTGACAGGCACGGGCAAACTTCGGAGTCGCTTGGACCTTGTTAAGAAGCGTCGAAAATCGTGGATGGCGAAGAAAGGGGAGGAAACCCCTGGGATACAGCACCTACTGCTTACTGCCGTGCGCGGCTTCGGAGGTGACATTGAAGTGATGCAGTTTTCAACGTTTGTCCGCTTCCTTACTCTGGACGAGGTATTCTGGTGGGAGCTTGAAATGTAGTGACTTTCCCCGTGTGATGAAGCGACATGTTCTGGTGAATTGAGCTTTACGGGCAGCCGCGGTGTCGTACTACAGAAAAGAGTTCAACACTGTAGTAAACAGAACTTTGCGGAAGAAAAGGATAATTCAAAAAGGCTCGAGCACTCTGCTGCGTATCATGGGCTTTACAACGTTATTTTTTCAAGGTCAGAGGCGCTGTCGCGTGAGCCAAGTCGTCGAAAATTAGGTGGGCGGTAACGTAATGCGCTTCGCAGAAGCCCGATGGAGAAGAGCCGTCACCGAGTGGATTCCGCGGGATGTCAAGAAAACACCAGGACGCCTACAAACGTATATGTGGACTTCTTCGTAAAAGCCCTTGATGAACGATGTGACGCACTTCTTGTCCTTCGAGCGAGGAGGATTGGAGCACTCTGGCACGCGGCAAGGTGCGCTGCTACTGGCGCCCACTCGAGCAACGCGGTGATCAACGGACGACAGATGATGGAGGTGATACAGATGATGCCATGGCTATTACCACTCCTTGAACGAATGCCCAAATGGGTGACTCGAGGTAGATAGAACTCGTCCTAACTTTTCTAAACGTACGTTTGGTGATAGCGCAGTCGGAGTAGGCGCCGACTGTCGCGTGCACCCGATACCAGGTTCCTGGTTCGGATTTCCCGCCCAGGCCAACCAAGCCTTCCATCCCTCCGGGTTCGGTGAATTGGTACCAGACTTGTCTGAGAAGGATAAAGCGCTGACTTGTTCATCGACTGGCCACCGCAAGCCATTGTATGGCCAAATACGCATTCAAATAGCCTACATGACATCCCGCAGGAGTAGAATGCGGGGAGCATCCCAAAAAGGATTGAGTAACGCCTTCCTTTATCCTTTATCCTTATCCTAGTTTTGGTAAGGAGCGCAAAACAGAGGATGCAAGTTCGAGCCCCACCTGGCGCAAGTTTTAATGGCAACAAGACGTCCTTGTAACACCTCCAAACGATCAGGTACATATCTTTCAAAATGAAAGAAGAGGTGGCAATGCTGCAGCGAAGCAGAATAGAAGAGCCGGCGCTTAAGTGGCCGATTATCTTCCGATGACACGAGTCCCAAATATCAGGAGCGCTTCTGGTAGCCCAGGCACTGATTGCCGACGTTTTTCTGCGTATATTCAAACGACTGCGAATTTCTCTAGCCGGACTCTAAACTATGGTACATAGTCTGGTAGGTAGCAATTCGTCGACCTTGTAGGAAATGAAGGCTTGTTGGCCTAGGCGGAGTATCCGAAACGAGAGCCTTGAAGCGAAATGCACACGACAAACAACGCCTCCACCGGTTACGCCTTTACACGCCCATTGTTGGAATATGAAAGGAAGACAATAAAGCGAAGCATTAAGGACCGCTAGGATCTTCGTTCTCGCAGGCAGCGCGGGTCGTTGCCACTGTTTTAGCAGAGGAGCCGAAGAGATGATTTCTGATAAAATTCAAGGAGAAGAATAAGCTGCAAAGCATCACGAGCAGAACAAGCTGCCGCTGGAGAACGTACGTCTATTAAGGCGGCTGAGACGCTGACGAAAAGGTCGAAGAGCGCCGAAAATGCGGCCGGCTCGTTGTGCTAAGCGATCGGGGCCGGATGTGAAAGTGGAGACCGCTGAGCCTGAGCCTGAGCCTGAGCCTGAGCTGCACTAGACGCTTATGGGAAGGCCCAGAGCAGCGAGCACGGGGCCTAAGTGAAACAATAGCCTCAAAACCAAATAAAGCAATCAATGAGGGTAACCTCAATGGGGCGAGACTCCGAAAGCGAGAGAAGACCAAGGCAGATGCCGTGAGAGACCCGATAATGAGGAAATTATTAGGCTGCACTATCATCGTCGTCCCGAATTTCAGCCAATTTCACCAGCCAGCAGCTCCTGAAGAGAACACGTCCGTTTTTTCAGACTGGCGAGAGTGGCCTTGAGCGCTTCGCTGCACATGCGGGGCAGGTTGCTTTCGGAGCCTGTGCAAAAGTCAATTTGGTCCACTCCTAAGGGATCCATTTTAGGCTGAAAAAGAGTGCACTCGGCTTTTCGCAATGGCGCATCACGGAGTTCGCGACGTAAAAAGAAGTGCAATTTCTGAGGAATCCATCGAAAAGGAGTACGAAGCCTCGTTATTTGACGCTCCCATCAAGCGCGATGTCTTCAGATGACGTCAGCTTCAGCTTCGCCGACAGCGAAGCACATTACAGCAAAATGAGTCCAAGAGAAGTTTGGAGGTTTGAGCCCTACTCTTGGAATCATGTGATAAGGATAAAGGGTAAATGGCGGCGTTACTTAACCCCTCTTAGGATGCGCCACGCATTCTATTTACTTCTACGGGATCTCGTGGAAGCGATTTCAACTCGTACTTGCGGTAGCTAGACGCTGAACAAGTCAGCGCTTTATCCTTCCCAGACAAGTCTCGCACCAATTCACCGATCCTGGAGGGATGAAAAGATTAGTTGACCTGGGCGCGAAATCTAAACCAGGAACCTGGTATTGGGTGCACGCGACAGCCGGCATGACCTTCGACTGCGCTACACGCGCCCATCATGTGATGGCAGACGGCATTTTAGGCCTATGTTATACCATCGCTCACCCCGAGCGATGATTAATGATATGCTCCCATATCGATCGGGCGGCGCAACGCGATCGATAATTAGGCGTCGCTCGCGGTGAGCGATGGTGTATCAAAGGCCACAGCGAAAGTACATCTCATTTTGTGAGGAGGAAAAAGACAAACAAATAAAAAACTGGAATAAATAAGTAAGGAATAAGGAAGGGACAAAAGGGTTAATCAGCGCGTGTTAGGGACGTGCCATGCGTTCTACTTCAACGAGACATTTTGGAGACAATTCGAATGCGTTTTTCAGTGTTCATCCTTCCGAGACTAGTCTCTTAGGAGTTATGCTCAAACGACATTCAAATTGTTAGGTATTCGAATTGTTTTTATTGGAATTTGTATGAAAAAAGGATAAAGGATAAAGGACGGCGTTGCACAATCCCTTTTTGGATGCGCCACGATTTCAATTTTTACGCGATGTCATGGAAGAGATTTTAATGCGTGTTTAACCTATATAAAGTCTTGCGATGGCCAGCCGATGAACAAGCCAGCGCTTTATTCTTCCCAGAGAAATCCGTTGCCAATTCACCGACCCCGGAGAGATGAAATGCTCGGTTGGCCTGGGCGGGAAATCCGAACTAAGAACCTGGTATCGGGTCCACGCAACAGCCGGCACCTGTTTCGACTGTGCTACACGCTCCCATCTGAATAGAAGAATTTTGCGATCTATACTAGGGGAGGGGGCAATCCAGTCTGACTCTTGGACAACGGAGGCAAAACTGAAAGCCGACTAGTTTGCAGACCGCAGTACCGTGAACTGACATACGAGAGTACCTTTCTTTTTGGTGTTTTCTAGCCGGGAGCCAGGAGATACCTCACTGTACCTCACTGTTTACGTTTGCTTTGGTTTTCTAGTGATGCCCCCTCCCTCCGGCCAGGATAGATCCGAATTTTGAATTCGAATATGCAAGGAAGCTTTTTTCAAGCGTGTGTGAATTTGAGTGCTTGAAAAATTCAGCTATTTGAAGTCAATCGAGTATTCAAAATTTTCAGGAAGCTACAATTATCCAAGCACTCTAAAGATATGACTCGAATGCTCAATGAGAATTTGGGCACCAAAATATTTTATCACTTTGTCAAATTGCCCGACTCGGGAAGGCCTTAGACTTTCTTTTGATTTGGATAGAGAATTGGAAAAATGGCGAGGTACTCGAATTAGGTTATTCAATAAATGCGGTTTGCGAATGTACACGAATTCGAAAAAAAAACATGTTTTTCGAATATTTCTAATCAGGAATACTTGGCGACTTGTTTAGAACACTTCGGAGGGATGGATTGCTTGACTGGTTTGGGAAAGCATTAACCAAGGTTCTCAATTCAGGCGTCGGATCTACCCTAGGGCACTTCTCTCAATCTTTTTGACAACTGGAAGTGCACTTATTCAGAAAGACCATTCACTGAGAAGGGAACTTTTTATGCAATTTTTACTGAACGTACGCCATCCTGTTAGAACCTGCTTCACTTTTCCTGCGGTGCCTCCCTCCGACTAAGATAGATCCCAGGTGGGTTCAATGACATTGAGCACTCGGCAAAAATTATTTTCGCCATTGCATACAACGTAGAAAAGGCATCAAAAATTAAAACGAATTGATGGAAGCCTGTACTAGGAGGAGCGTTCCACAGAGATCGAATGTAGAAATCGGTTCTCGCGGACGACTTCGCACCCCGATTCTGATTGCGTTGGGCAATTCCTCTGTCGGCGACTTGAATGTTTGCATTTTAAGTGCGATCAAATAAAGGATGAAGGGCAGGGTTATTCAATCCTATTTGTAATGCGCCACGCATTCTACTTCTACGGGATATCGTGGAGGCGATTTGAATGCGTATTTGGCCATACAATGACTTTCTGTGGCCAGGCGATGAACAAGTCAGCGCTCTATCCTTCCCAGATAAGTTTGGTACCAATTCACGGATCCCGAAGGGATGCAAGGCTTGGTTGGCCTGGGCGGGAAATTCGAACCAGGAACCTGGTATCGGGTGCCCGCGACAGTCGGCGCCTCCTCTGACTGCGCTACACGCGCCCTAAGTTGGATTACAGTACAACTATTGGACGCTTTCCGAGCCGAGGTAACAGCTCACATAGAACCCCTACTCGACGAACCATAGTGGATTTATTTCATCTGTTTTTAACCAAACAGAGAAACAGTCACGAAAAATGGCATGGGAATTGACTTCGAGAATGGTCGTCGCCGAGGAGCGTGCTCAATCTTCACGCTCTTGCGCCCCTGCCCGGAAAGTACCGTTTCGGCGAAATCAGTGGAGATGATCAGCAATCACTTCACCAACCTCACTATCACTGATCGAGATATCAGCGAGCTGGTAACTTATATGTGGGATTGTGATGTGTGTGTGTGTTTTCAAACTCAGCCAAAAGAGGTTAAATATGTAGGATTGAAACTTTATGTTCAACTTTATGTATTTATATTTTGTATTTGAATTTGATTTTTTTAAATTTAGTATTTGTGATTTTTTACATTTAATATTTGCATTTTATTATTTTGTATTTGAAGTTTAATTTGAAAAGTTTAAACAAAGACAGTAGTCTTGTTTAAAAAAACTGAAGAAACAACAGAAAAAAACTGAACACGCGCAACACGAGAAAAGACGAAAAGAATGATTCACATGTATGTACATTATAAAATTCTTAATTATCTCATCTTTCTCCTTCGGACACAGGTTTAAACTGCCGAATGCGTGTTCCATTCATTTTGACACGTCACAGTATACGCATCTCTTTTGCCTTTTGTCTCGGTGTAGGAAAAAAACCGCAGCAATTCTGAAGCCGTCTTTCGTGCCATCACATTCGTTATCTCATCGTTTTCTGCTGCAGCAAAGACTCTGCAGCAGCGGGTTTTTTGCCCGCTTTTTTCCAGCCAATTCTTTTCACACGCGTGATGCGTGACCGTCCTCATTCCAGACGAGTGCGACATTCCGCTGGGACCGACGACGTATGCATTATCGTATGCCTCACGTCGTTTTGAGCGAAACAGCTAATGCCTTCTCATCCCTCGACGACTGTAGTCAGTTTTTTTCCTTCGAAGGCACTGGAAGCGGACCGGCAAGCGGCGCTCAAAAACGAGCCACGAAGAAGTGGCAGAATGACTTGATAGAAGGTGATAGGAACAGTACAGGGGCCGGATTCATCAAGCAGTGAGTATATGTATGTATGTAGAGATACCGTAAGGAACTCAAACCCACTACACGCAATGGGCACCGGCATAATTCGTATACAGGAATCAATGGTATGGTAGAACTAAAAAGGAAAGATTCCTTACTCATGGTGAGCTTCTGCGATGCTATTTTGATAGCATGTAGGGTCGTGTGAGGGGTGTCCAGAACCATAGTTAGTTTTTGCTGAACGCTTTTTTAAAGACCTAAAAAGATGTGTGAAAATGTGTACGCAACACTCGTCAGCCACTACGACACCACACGATATGTGTTGGGGTGGCGCAGTCGGTAGAAGTGCCGCCTCGTAGGAGCACACCGGCAGGCTTTTCATTTCGAGCCCGAGTATAGCTAGAATTTTTGCACGTTTTAATTTGTTGTTATTACACTTTCTCATGATCACTGGAGACAATTTTAGACCATAAATGCTTGCAGCAAACCAAGGCTATCTATTTGCGCCTTCATATGTGCTAGACCTTTCTACGCGTTCCATCCAGTTGGTTTCATTAGGTGCGTTTCGATGAGGAGGTGGATGTCTACTGGACACCTGATGATCACTGTGAGGAGAAAGACAACTGCGAACAATTACCCTTAGAGATATCAGTCCTCTTTACGGCGAGCACGTTTCGGAAGAAAAGGTGCTGTGAAAGAGCATCTTCTTACTTGTTTCATAGATTTGTACCATAGCTGATGACTAAAAGGGAGGAGCATGGCTTTTTATTTCCAGAGAGATGATATGAAGCAGATAGGTATTGTTGAAAGACTTGCACATATGAAGGCGCAAATACATAGTTTATTGTAAGCACTGATGGTCTAAAATTGACTCCTGTGATCGTGAGAAATCGCGGTAACAAGAAACTAATATGTGCAAAAACATGGGCAGTACGCCGACTCGAACTCAAAACGCCGCTGGTGTACTCTTATGAGGCGGTGCTCCTACCAACTGCGCCACCGAGGCACATCTTCGCTGGATGTCGTAGGGGTTGATGATAGTTGCGCACACGCTTTCAGACGTCTTTTTCAGGTCTTTAAAGAGGCGTTCAGCAAAAACAGCAAAAGCTGACTGTGGTTCTGGACTCCACTCACAGGGCCCTACATCCTGTCAAAATAGCATCGCAAAAGCTTACCTTGAGTTGGGAACCCTTCCTTGTAAGATGGTTCTTTTAGCGTAGGGGACATGCAGAGCATTATGATGACTTCTTTGATTCCTTCACATGGAAAATTGCGACTAGAGCGCAGATAAACGTTGCATTACGGTTACACCTCTTCCACATATTGATTACTGCAGCGTAATAATGTTTCACTTTTTTTCTTGAAAAATTGGCGTTTTGTTTTACGTTTTGTGCAGAAAATCTTGTTTTCTCCGAGAAGAGTGCGTATAGAAACTCATTCCCGTATTCAGCCTGTTGTGATCTACTACTTCCAGAGCCGTTGCGAGGCAGAGTAACACAAATGTAAGGCAGCGATTGAAGTTAGTAGCGGTTGGGTTCTAGTCTCCACTCAAACAAGCTTTTGTTCAATATTACTGGGTGTTGTTGCTTCTATTCAACAAAAAAAAAAGAAAAATCTCAATATGTAATTGCGCATCAACACAATAGAAAGCCAAATTAAAGCACGAGCTGGAAGCAAAAATACAGTGCACCTGTCCTTATCGAAGGAATAAGAGTACAAGTCCGAAAGGCTTGACGTGAGCAAAGCGGGCGAACTACGGAATAAAACGTCTGCAGACGCCGTACGCCATTTAGTCGTGGTCGCGAAAGTGCATGACTGGCGTCAGTAATTTAAAAGCAATTCGGCCGTCGGCAAAAAGCGACACTAGAAGCCGGGTAGTCTCCGGCGAACAACGGGGGTTTTCCGTAATGTTTTCCCCGCGTGGTCATTCCGAATGCATGCGGATCGTTTTTGAACTGACATGACACTTTTTCTACGGCGATTCCACGGCGTTGTCATCTATAGCTGGTTCGCCTGAAGGCGGTTCGATGGCAGGAGGTTTGCGGATGAATAATGCTTTACGAGAACGCGAATTCGTCGAGCAATTAAAGCGCAATGAGTAATATTCAAACGACGTCGTTTTGCAGCCATCACAGAAGCCGTTTCGGGGGAAAAAGAGTACTGGGTGGGTAAGAGAAGCCGCATGTGAGATGGCTCGTCAAAGTAATTGCGCTGTCTACTATAATAGGTCCTACTCCGCTGTACTGCGTATTTTTACGGTATGAAGCCGTTCTTCACCTCCGTAGGTTTAGGGATTCTCTCCGAACCGTCCAGTAACGTCAGAAGTTTGTGAGTACTGCTGCGCCTCAGTCTCGTGCAATGACACTCGTTCCAGGACACCGTTGACACGTCATTCGAAACCAGACGCTCGCCCCACGACTTCGACGACACGTCTTCTGAATCAAGGCGTTCGTTGCATTATCTCGGTAACACGAGTTCTGAATTCGGACGGTCAGAAACGCTCGTAGTTGCCGTTGTGTCAAGAAGGAAGACCGCTCGCTTCACCTGCTGCAGCAACATCCCATATTGAATGGCAAAGTTTACCCGCGCGGGATACGAAGAGGCGTATTCCGCACGAGTAAGATCACCCCGTTGTCATCGACGGCTAACATATATGGTTTACTATGTGGTGAAAAATTGAATTTGTGAAACTCTCCAGCATCAAGCTTTACTTTGATGAATTTTTCAATCGTTTTGTTGGAAGCATTTTAATTCCTATGTAGAGAATCACTGGAACACATATTTTTGGGAAATTTGAACTGCTGGTATTTTTTCAAAGCTCTTTATCCAACAAATTTATGACCTATCATGCCATTAGCTCGTTGCAAAAATGATTTCCGTCTCGGTGTGTGTTAAAATAGACGGTCATTTATGAGATATCACTTTTTCATGCAACTTTTTGTTTCAAGAAAACACACAATTCTGTAGTTATCATCCCCTTTAAAATTATTTTTAATATTTTTGCCTATTATGGGGTTTTAACAAAAAGATACACCGCGATCTTTTCGAGCGTTTACGCCCTACGAGTTCAACCTCCGGTCACCGCAAATTCTTACGTAGATAACATACGCATTTAAATCGACATCGACATCGCCTAGAAGTAGAACGAGTGGCACATCTCGAAAAGAATTCAGTAACTCCCTTATCCTTTTATCCTTCTGTTCTACTGTTGGATTTTCCGGGAAGTGTGTTCAAGCTTCGCTGGGATTTCGGTCAAAAGAGTCTTGTTCGTGTTTCCAAATTCGGAAACAAAGTGGCTAATTTGGTAATTCAAACTAGAAATCGAATTCTTTTAGGCTAAGCACTACTCATTTCACTGCTCACTCGTCCGAGCCAGTCTGAAAGGCGTTGAAATAATTGGACGCCTCGAAGTGCAGGAAACGCCTTCGAGTTTTCATCCGTCACTGTCCCATTTCAAGCCGGAAAAGCCATTCGCTTGGCAATTTTCGACGAGCATGTGAAAACGCGATGCCATTTGGAGCGTTGGCGGCATACTAATGGAGCTGCTTGCCATTGCTTCTCTCTTCCCTACCCATCAGGGAAGAGTGGTGGGGTTCCCCTCTTCGTTACGCTCAGCTCGCCTTAGGGCCTGTTCATACTTCGCGACGGGACCACGGCAGAGGCTGGAGCGACAGGGTGAAGGACACGTATCGATCACTGCCGAGCGTTGCCTGGGAAAAATCGATAAGTACGCTTTGTTTTGTCGCTCCTTGCAGCAGGGTATGAACAGGCCCTAAGGTCTCTAAGAAGTTAAGGCTACTCTCATTGGAAATCACCTGACTATGGATTTAGATGACGGGCGTTATGATTACTGTACTGTTAGGTTGCTCAGAAAGTCTTGATTGATTGCTTGATTTTCAGAAAGTTTTGAGACGATCTTGTGAGGGACTCCTGCCTTCTAATTATTCCCCCCTCCCCACACACACTATGGCTTATTTTGCCCTACTACGGCATTGCTAGCGAAGAAAGAGTTCACCAATGTTTAAGATTTTGAAAGAATTATCACCAGTTTCTTTGAATTCCAGTCTTCTCATACTTAAAAGAACGAAATGGCTGAGCTGTCGATTAGGTGGGAGACTGCAGTGACTAAAGGTAAAAATAACGGTTTTACCCTAGGTAATTGGTCCACCCCTTCATGTGCCACCTCACCGCGGTGAAGGGGTGAACATCACTTTGTGATGGCTAACGGCACAAATGGTCACGCAGTACGCGACGCTTTGTCGTGTATGGGCGGCTCTCCTGTATTCCTGGCCAGGAACATGTGAGTAACCAGACCACCGCTACGGCTCAAACAACTAAACCCGCGCCCCAGTCCTCCGCGCGCCGGAGGTGGACTTCTACGACGTCGGTTGCATCTACCTCCGGCGAGGGGCCATCTAATCTCGGAGTTAAACTATCAGGACGTCATTGGAATCGGACTACCGGAAACTCCCTCCCACCACGACACGGAAACTGCCTATTCGTCTGCACTTATAACTGTCGTTCGATCGCATCTGAGCGGGATCTTCGGACACTGCTTTACAGAAGCCGCAACATCAAATACGACGTTATCGCCCTGCAGGAAACGAAAGGCAGAACGGAAACCATAAGAAGAACCAACCACAACGAGCTTCTCGTTATAGGAGCAAAGGTGGACAGAAAGAATATTGGCGGAGTTGGATTTCTCGTCAACTCGACAGTGCACCACCTAGTAGACTCTTACAAGATCATCAGTCCGCGAGTAGCTGTTCTTCGTCTGGAAACCAAAGATCAAGGAACCATCTCCATCATAAATGGATATGCTCCAACATCTGCGGCCACAGATGAAGAAAAGGAGGAATTCTACAAGCTGTTCGAAAGGACTGTCAACGACGAGAAGAGCTACTACAAAGTTGTCGTTGATGACTTTAACGTCGTCGTCGGTACGAATGATCACGACGAATGGAGGCTAGGACCACATGGAACTTCCTCAAGGAACGAAAACTGAGAGCGCCTGATAGACTTCCTATCCGTGTGCCGTCTCTACCACGGAAATTCTATGTTTAAGAAGCCTTCAAACCGACGATGGACCTGGGAAAGCCCAAATGGAGAAACACGTTCGGAGATCGACCATGTTCTTACAAACAGACGCTGGAGTCTGTTCGACGTCTCCGTGCTGCCTTCATTTGACACCGGCTCGGATCACCGTCTTGTCCGTGCGAAGCTGACTTTCAAAAAGAGGATGTTCAAGCGTGACACTCATAAACCGGCACCGGTGAGGATCCCCACATTCAAGTCTGAGGAGTTGGAATATGCGATAAAGTCGTATGATTGGAATCTTCTTGAAGATCCATCGGAAGACTACGACCTTCTCTCCAAAGGACTGTTGAAATGTGCTAGCAGCTCTTGCGGAGCCACATCACCGTCTGCTTCAAGACTCAACGCACATGCGATTAAACTCTTGAAGCAAAGAAGAGCTGTTAAACTGGATCCTAATGCTTCTCATCTGGAAAAAGTCACCATCTCGAAGGCCTGTCGAATTGCAGTGAAGGAGTCCATTCAAGCCTACAGAAGATTGAAGCTGTTAGAAGCGGCTGGGAAAGGTTCAAGCATAAAGCGCTGCAAACGAGATCTCTGCGATCAGAAGGCAATAATGTCAAGAGCAATAAGCCTCTAGTAAACAGTCATTTTCCATCTCATTTATTCATTTTTTTACTTATTGACGCATATACAGATGTTACATAGGTAATAGGTTGCTCCTATTGAAGCAGCTTACCCGTTTCTCTGGAAACCCAATAGGGAAAATGGAATTTCGACGAAGGAGCCCAAGCAGAGAAAAAGACTCTCGATGAGAGTGGAAATGGATGCCCTCATCTACAGGCGCTTATCGGAAACGCCATATTGCCTTTCCGCGGATGTATTTTGTTGATGAAAGAAAATGGGAGCTATCTATTCCAACAGTCGAATTCTAGTGTCTAAGACGGTAAAGGAAGGGGGTGAGTTGTTCGGAGTTCTGAAAGAGCCCTGAAGCGAAGGCTACGTTCTAACGCTCTCATCAACTCACTCACCAACTTCCAAGCCAAGAATGGGTTCTCTTCGTCAGAGCTCCATTTCGAGAGGTGTAAATAAAGTGCTGTTTACCACAAGAGGAAATATTGGAACACTGCCTGCGGTGTCAACAAAACAGCATCGATAGTGCGTACCCTGATCGCGTTTAAAAACACCCCCCCCCCCCCTCCCCTTGTGCAATGGAATCGGTCAGGTGTTCGCGGTGAAGCGTGCTTGCGCATAGTGGAGCCGACGTGGGACAAGGCGTCCGGCGCGTTTGGATGGTCGGCTGCTGGGAAGAGTTTCTAAACGTTTCTGAACGTCGGGGTTCAGGAGACGCGCCGCCGACGTCGTCCAATGCGCCTGGCGATTCAAAAGACGCAGCTGGCTTCACTTCGCCCATACAACTGGAAAAATGCGCGGACAAGGTCTGAGGATGATCTAGACGTCAGAATTCTTCAAATCACAATCATTCAGTTAAAATGCAAAAATGTCGCAACGCTGGAGAACCGAACCCCGGAGCTCCTTCATATGAAGCAACGCCACTGTCCACTGCACCCCGAGCCGCTTGTTCGGGGTGTGATCACGAGCGTACAAGAGTGTATCAGAGACCCAGCGCACAGTTTCCGCGCTCCACCGCGAACACATGACCGAATCCATTGCAGGGAGGGGGTGTCCTTGGGTGTTTTTAAACGAGATCGTGCATCCTACATGTATCGCATCCCTAGGCGTTAGATGTGAGGTAGTCTGTAGTCACGGACGCGCGCCTTATTCGGCGCTACAACTTCAATAGAGATGTCTGGAGGAGTAATACGCATTCGAGAACGTATCTGGAGCTAAGGTGATGTGTGAAGTAGGTACAATCCTGTAAAAGATCGCTAGCTGACGCGTGCCTGCGGTTCTGGCGTGTCGCCTTCATCTTAAACCCTGCAAGACTAGGTTCTCAGCAAGAGTGGATTCGGCGCGATGGATGATCGGCAAGATCGCCAGTAAGGAATACAAAAGAAAACGAACTGGATGTCTCCTAGTGCACCAGTAACTCGCACCTTGCCCCTACGATTTTTAGATTCCTTAATGTTTACATTGTAACACAAAGATTCCTAGAACTATTACGGATCTATCCTAGTCGGGAGGAGGGTACCATCAGCAAAGTGAGACAGCCGCAGACCAAATGGTTTCTCTCTACTGGGAAAAACAAATGGGTCCCTTGTACAGTGCTAGGATGTGTCGCCTTTGAGCCTGTTCATTCTTCGCGACGAGCGCGACAGGAGCGACTAGCCGCCCGGGCAAATCATACGTATCGATTTGTGCTGGGCGATCGCTCGGCATCAATCGATCTGTATGCACTGCACTAGCGACTCAGTCGCTGCCATCGCGAACTATGAACAGGCTCTTTGAAAAAAAAGATTGAAAACAGAAAGTTGAATTTTCCGCCGTTGCAAAGACCACAATGTGAAGCGCTCCTGCCACTTATGAACTATCAGTTTTCAATTCGTTTTCTTTGTGCATAAAATGAGTCTGACGTAGGCTGCTTTGCGCGGTATTGTTTGCATGGTCTTCTAGCGCTGAATAAAAACAAAATCAAAGCGGAGCTATCCCATTCAGAAAGTGTCAACCTTAAAAATCTCAGTGGAATCCCCTATTCGGCCACTCGATTCCTTCCACTGAAATTGTATGACAGCATTTATTAGATATTAACACGTTGACAACCGCGCCTTCTTCGCTTTGGGACGGAGTCCGACTTTTATGACGATGTGTTCGACTGCGGTAGGCCGATCGATTACTATCGATTATTTTTCAATGAATAATTGTTAGTACGACATAGCAAAGTTCTTAATATTACAGACTTTGTGATCCAAGAAGGCAAACTATATTTGATAAGTGAGCATGGATCACTAGCCCCTGTAGTGCCCCGGTTGTGTTGGCGAGATATATTTTCTGAGGCGCATTCGAACGTTTTATGTAGGCATTTTAATGCTCACAAAGTGTTTTTGCAGATGAAACAGTCAATATCTTGTCCGGGAATGTATCAGGATTTAGTTTGCTGGTGCCGTTCTTGTCGGCAGTGTTTTCTTACTATTCCGCCTTTAAACTGACTGTTCCGCCTTTAAAGCCAATTCAAGTTGTAAGACCACCTCAATTTGTTGGTGTAGACCGGCTAGAAATGGGACTTATAAGCAGTGGAAATCGCTATATCGTCACTGTTGTAGATCATTTCACAAAGTATCTGGGTGCTTGCGCGGTACCTGATAAAAAAGCTGAGACAGTGGCAGAAGCTATTTTTAGCAACTGAGTTTGTGGTACTGGTGGGTGGCCAGAAATGCTTCTATCGGACAGAGGAGGTGAGTTTGAGAACGCAATTATGACGGATTTATGTAACGTTATGGGAATTAAGCAAAAATTCACAAAGGGTTACTGCCCCAGGAAGAACGGCCTAACGGAGCGCGTTAACGAAACACTAGTCAGAATGCCCAAGTAGAAAACCTCCATGCCAGCTGAATGGGACAGAGTTCTCTCCACCGTAGTGAATGCTTATAACGTTTCAACGCATAGAGCAGCTGGGGCGAGCCCACATTTTTTGATGTATGTGTGTGACCCAAAATATCCTTCAGCAGTAATCCCTTCAGAGCACTTGTCGCCGTATATAGTGGATTACGACACATATAAAGTAGAGCTTTTATGTGGGTTAAAATTATGTGGGTTAAATGGATCAACGAAAATGCTAAGGAATATCATGAAAAGATGAGGTCGGATTACGATAGGCGACTAAAAACTGGCAGATCCACAGTTTTTAAAACCGGTGATAGGGTTTATATGAAGCTTCCGGAGTGGGCGGATCCTTTTCGAGTCCTGGAAGCTAGTACTAACGCAGCCCTAATTGGAAATTAGGAAGTAATTAATAACCCTAACTGGCGAAAACACGGAGCCCCAAAGGATTCAATTTGACCACCTTGTCAATGTTCCCAGGGAGATAGGCGATACTCCTGTATCTGGGACTACCATGCGTGGAAAGCGCAAGAAAAAGCAGGCGGCCTGAAGGTCGGAAAACGTTTCAAAGGTTACATACTCTACTTCTAGCGCTGTACTCCTGCAATAGCGTGCGAGACGTCGATTGGAGATGTCCCGGCGTTCTGGAGAGAAATGGGCAACGTATAGCTTGTTCGACAGCACAATCGCTCAACAACGTGGACAACTGCCCGCTATTGTCGATATCATTTGGATCTCTGTACGAGCTCGCTCGCATTTTTACTGTTGTGGGGCAAGGCCATGTACCGAACAATTTTCGTTTGTCCAGAATGTTGGACCATTTTATTCTTACCTCCTCTTGTTTACATCGATTCGTACGAGTTTCTGACAACCCGAATCAGACTTCTGCAACTGACGCTATGTGGCTCCGTGCCAGCGTTGACTGTGTTCGTTGCGTATGCCGAACGTATGCCGTCAACTACGACGACGAAGAAGTCGAAGCTTTTTACGTTAAGTTGAAAAAGTTATATAAGGAAGATCATACCTTCTACAAGGTGATCGTCGGCGACTTCAGCTCCAAGATCGGGCCAAGAAAGTCGCCGGTAGAACTTTACACCGGAACCCACGGTTTGGAGTGGAACGAGCAAGGTGAAAGGCTGTCTGAGTTAACCATGTCGACCAAGACCATCCTTGGAAACTTACAGCTCCAGAAGCCTCCCTCCCTACGATGGACCTGGGATTTCCCCGTGGCCAGTTTCACAACGAGATCGACCACATCATCTTCAACCGCAAGTATTAGGGGGGGGGGGGGCAAAAGTAATGAGAGAAATTGAAAAAATTCTTTATCTACCACTATATAATTGAGTTAGCTCCCCGCCCTGTAGATGATAATGCGTATCTCAGTCAGGTTAGAAACCTGGCTGATATACGCCTCGTTGAACAACGAGCAATCTCATGTAACCTCTTGCGACGCCTCTGCGTACCTCGCGCGGACAACGTTTGCTGTTCAACAAGGGATGTTGTTGCAGCAGAGGACGCGTAGCCTCCTGCTGCTTGACACAACGGCGTCTGTGCGCGTTTCTGAGCGCCTGGATCAAGAAGATAGGACCCCTTCGTTGCGCAACAACTGTCTAGAGTCAGAAGAGAAGACACCGTCGTCCTACGACGAGGGATCTATCTTCTATCTATCTACCACTGTATAATTGAGTTAGCGATCGATGACGTTTGAGTGATCAGATCTAAGTGAGATACGTCGCATCATCTACACCCGGGCAAATTTTGCTATTGAACGTGTGATGTCTCTACAACAGGGGAAGCGCAGCCCTTTACTGCTTAACACAACAGCAACTACGCGCGTTCCTGAGCGTCCAGATTCAGAAGCCGTGCCGACAACTTTGTGCCATTAGCATGAGAAGACCACTGAAGGAGTAAAGGCCGCCACAGACTTTTGCGGCGCCGCTGAGCGGCGCCGCTGCCCTATGCTTAACCATAGGGCAGAGACGCAGAGCTCGCCTCCAGCGGCGCCGCCAGCGGCACCGGCGGCACCGGCGGCGTCGCTGGCGGAAATGACTTGAATCATTCCACCCGGCGGCGCCGCTCCAGCGTCTGTCTGTCTGCGCTCTGCGCTCTGCCCTTTCGCGGCGGGATCCAGAGCGGAGACGGTCGATGCGGGCGCGCGATCGTCATCGGGGCGCGTTATTGTTAAGCACCAGTCGGTCCCCACTAGAAACAGTACAGTACCTCGCCGTCACCGCTCCCACTGATGATGAGTCAAGCCGCTGAGCGGCGCCGCAGAAGTCTGTGGCTGCCTTAAGAGTAGAAGGGGGACTTCGAGGGTGGATAAACCGACAGCGACCAGGAAGGAGCGACTTGAAGGAGGCATCGGGATGTGGGGGGGGGGGGTCGATAGGGGAACAATGAAGCAGGCCAGGAGGTGGCACCCTGAAGGGAATCGACCTGGAAGAAGGGACTTGGAAGCGGGACATGGACCGGGAACCAACAAGAAGGGAGCCGCAAGGGAATTCATTCGGAGAACAAGGAATCTGCCACATGCATAGCCTCTTCATGCTCGACACAGCGGCGACTGCGCGCGCTTCTGAGCTCCTGGATTCGGAAGACGGCCCCCCTACGTCGCACAACAAGCGTCCTGATTCTGAATACGTGTCACCGACGTCTGCCGTGAACATCGGAGGACCACTTAGGTGGTGGTGAAGAAGGGCGGTAAAGGGGACCTCCAGGGTAGACCAGGAGAGCGACCAGGAAGGAAAAGAACAACCTGGAGGAGGGGCCAGGACGGGTAAACTAGCAAGGATACCAGTAGAGGGTCAGTAATAAAAGCAAAGAAATAATCCAGGAGATGGGACCAGAAAGGTGGGGAACTAAAAAGAGGGGGAGGAAAGACCAGTAAAGGCAGACCAGCAATTAGATCCTGTAAGAAGAAACGAGTGAGGGGGAACCTAGCTTTGGAAGACATGTCAACGATATCTGGAAACGCTAGCTGTTGAGCATGAGAACAGTTGCGGAGGAGCAACCTGAGGGACAGAAGTACTGCGCAGCACAAACCAATGACGTTAATGGCCGGTCCGGAGAGAATGTCTCTGAATGAATGCACGGAAGTGGTGAACGGCTTGATGCCGATAAAGCACGCACAATGTCCTAGATGCTAGCGAATTTTATGTTATACAAAAACTACTTTCCATAGATCAGGGATGCTGCAAAGTCGCGCGAAGCGCGCAAGTGCGAGACACGCCGTTAGGCGTGTCGGAGCACTTCTCTTTATAACTCAATTACGAATCAACGATATTGAAGAATGTGTATGCCATTAAGGTTCTTGACTTGCTGCCATCGCTCAGCAAACTTCCTGATCCCATCCTTCCAGAACTGCTTGGGCCTGGTGTTGATCAACTGCTCGATATGGTTGTCAAGGACTGCTTGTGTTCTTGTGTCCCTTCCGACCAGGAAGTCCCGTAGGCCCAAGAAGTGGTGGTAGTCGCATGGAGAGTTGTCCGGCGAATACGGTGGGTGAAGCATGTGAACGTAGCCCTGCTGGTCAAGCTTATCCGTGGTCACTTGTTCCCGATGGGGTAAGCCGTTGTCGAAGAGGAGGACCTTTTTGACACGCTGCGACTGAATAAGTTCAAGTCGCAGGTCCATCTCTTCTATTTCGTTTACCATGGCCTTGGAGTTCATCGTCGTGCTTTTGGTAAACAGCTTCCAGTATACCGGTCCATGGGCGCAGACCCAAAAGCTCTGAAGGTGCTTCTCGCCGTGAACATCTTGCCGAACGAAGGTCGGTAACGGGTCAACAGGCCTCACCCAGACTGGCTGCCTGGCAGGGTTAAGGTAGAAGACGTACTTCTCATCCTGTGTTAAGATTGAGCCCAGGCTGCTCGGGGTTGGGAATCGGGAGAGATTTGCGCGACACAGGTCGACTAGTCAGGCTGGGGTTTCGGCATGAGACAGACCGCGGTTTTGGCATGCAGGGCGGAAGTGGTAACTTCTCAGATGGCCTTCAGTTGGTAGCATACAAACATACAAATACGATAAGCACGAAACCAGACTGCAGTCACGAGATATATGGACACGGCATGGAGAGTCTCATTACTTTTGCCCCCCCCCCCTAATATTGCCTGACCGATGTCTCCGTTGTCCCCAAGTTCTACACGAGATCGGACTACCGCCTCCTTCGCGCGAGGTTCCGCTTTTCGCGCCAAAGAGAGAAAGCCTTGAAATCCTAAAAGAGGAGTCGCAGGACGACCATCAACTGGGACATGTACACCTCTCTTGCTGGCCTTTGGGAAGATGTCGTCATGGACAATATTTACGAAGATTACGACCGTGTGCACCATCTCCGCGATAGTGCTAAGGGAGCCGAGAGCTTGAAGACCACCAAGAAACGTCTGTCTCCAGAAATGTACGCCAGCGTGGAGCAGCACGAGCGTCAGGCAACTACCAACTGACGTCCGAGCTTGCGAAGCTATGCGGAGAAGCAATAAAGGAGGATCTCAAGGAGAGAAAGGCGGAAGTGTTGGCTGAAGCAGCCGAGGCGTGGTTGAGCATCCGCAATGCCCGCCGGAACTTCGCCAACTTCAAGACCAAGATGGCCGCTCTCCGACATCCTGACGGAACCGTCACCTCTTCCAGGAGGAACATGGAGAAGGTCACCCACGACTTCTACTCCTATCTCTTGGATAGCCACGTTCACCTCCCCCCACGACATCTTCGGCAGGATGGATACGTCGTCCCCTCTGTTCTCCCTTCCGAGATCCGACACGCCATTTTGTCGGCGAAGAAACGTACAGCAGTCTCGACAGGATCAGACCCGAACACCTGAAGAATCTCCCGCCAATGTTCATCAACACCTTGGCGCGGCTCTTCACACGCTACCTGTCGGAGTGCAAGGTTACATCTCAGTGGGAGACCAGCAAGACCGTCTTGCTGTACAAGAAGGGAGACGTGCACGACATTGGCAACTATCGCCCGATCTGCCTGCTGTCCGTAGTCTACAAGCTGTTCACTCGAGTTATCCTGAATAGGATTAGCAGAACGCTGGACGAAGGACAGCCATGCGAGCAAGCAGGATTTCGGAGAGGATTCAGCACGATCGACCACATACACACCATTACGAAGCTCACCGAAGTGTCGCGAAAGTACAAGCTGCCGCTGTGCCTTACGTTCATCGACCTGAAGAAGGCATTCGACTCCGTCGAGACTGAAGCGGTCCTCGAAGCCCTGCTCACTCAGGGCGTTCCTACTCAGTACATCAGAGTCCATCGAGAGCTGTACAGTGGATTCACGACCAAGATCTCACTATACCACTACGACGTCATCATCGACGTGAATAGAGGGATTCGGCAGGGAGATACCATATCCTCAAAGCTCTTCAGCGCCACCTTCGAAAACGTCATGCGCGAACTAGAATGGAAAGACATGGGAGTCAAGATCGCCTGCCGAAACTGCACCATCTTCACTTCGCTAACGACATCATGCTCATAACACCGAGCATCAGCCAAGCGGAGCGAATGCTAGCCGACTTTGCTCGTGTATAGGACTGCAGCTGAATCTGACGAAGTCGACAGGGTCAAGCTTAAGGCTCGGGAATCAAAGGGGGGATTCGTACTGTGGCCTCGTCTGGAGGTGGGGAAGGGGCAAGGTTAAGCTTGAGGTTCGGGAATCGATGGGTGGGGGTCGAACTGTGGCCTCGTCTGAAGATGGGGAACGGGTGGTACTCTTCCGGTTTTGGCAGAGACTGACTCTATTATTTTTCAGGTCTTTAGGCTATGTTTTTAATTCTTAGTAAGTTTTTTTTTCAGGAATGTCTACGAAGGCGTAGAGTCTCTCCTTCGTCCCGCGAAGTTGTAAAAAATTAATATAAAAAAGTTTCAAATAATGATTGAATTACTTGTTAAAAATAAAGATTTTCTGCACCAGATTTGGAGTCGTTAACTACATGGAGGCCGCTATTTTTACAGCCTGCTTTTTAAAGCGTAGGATCCACACTTCTTATAGTTTTAAAAGCTCTGTGAATTCTTCAGAGACGTCGAACAAGCTCCGAAATATGGTAGGTTACGTGGAGCCATTCGTTCTCCGATATCATCGATCGCCACTGAGGACGGTCTTCTGGCGGAAACATTTTCTATCTTCTGAGGGAAAGAAAACACGAGAGTGGAATTGTGCTTCATGGAATTTTAAATCAAAAATATTACACAGTAAAAAGCTAAGCTTCTTCGCAGCGATCTCCAATGATTAGGGCGGATCGTATTTAAATTTTTCGTTTTTCAAGAAAAATTAATTAATTTTTTCCTGAAGCATATCACGCACACAGTAAAGTCTTGCCACAAAAAGTTTCAAGTCTTGTTTAATGCGCAGTGTGAAAATCAAGGAAACTAAAAGATTGGATCGACCCCTGGTCGATATGGCACCGACGTCATAGAAGCGACGAAATTCGACGTTCACAAAAATGACTATAACTCGGTGAGTTTTTCAAAATTTAAAAAATTTAATTGCTCTTTCAAAACTAGAAGAAAAGAGCTTTCACACAGTATAGAAATCTGTTTTCAAAAGCTAGGTCTTCATACGGGGCGGAGGCCTTCCATTTTTGGTTTCACAAAAATATTCATAACTCGACCAGTTCTTCGAAGTTTCAAAATCCCGCTAGCTTTTCAAAGACTAGAAAAAGAGCTCTTTCTCGCTATATAGGAATCAGAAATTCGGTTATTATGCGCGGCAGGGGGTCCGATTTCAGGTCCATTTCGCAAAAATACGTGCCGAAAATCGAGCCCCCCGCCCCGCATGAAGACCCCTTTTTTGAGAGTGATTGTTACATGGTTAAAAAACATATTTGCTCTATTTTGTTGACGGCCAAGCAAGATTTTCAAATTTCGGAGGATTAGCTGAGTTATGAAAATTTTTGTGAAATCACTCCGATAACGGCGGTGAAGGATTCAGTTCACGACTTCCGAAAATTTATCATACCTCGGCTAATTTTCCAAAAATCAAAAATCCTGCTCGACCATCAAAAAATAGAGCAAATGTGCTTTCTAACCATGCAACAACCGATTTCCAAGAACGGGGTCCTCGGGGCGGCGGGATTTCGATTTTCGGTACGTATTTTTGCGAAATGGACCTGAAATCGGACCCCCTGCCGCGCATGAAGGCCGAATGTTTAGAAACTGATTACTATTTAGCGAGAAAGGCCTCTTTATCTAGTATTTGAAAAGTTAGCGGGATTTTGAAACTTCGAAGAACTGGTCGAGTTACGTATATTTTTGTGAAGCCACTTCAATTTTTTTTCGTTCATAAATTGAACCAAAAGCCACGCGTGACGACTCCTTTTTTGGAAAACGATTTTTACACAGTGAGAAAAGGCGTTCATCTTCTTACACGGTGAAAAAGAACGTTTTATCTACTTCTTAGGTAGCTAGAAGAATTTTCAAAATTCGAAAAACTTACCGAGTTATGAACCTTTTTGTGAACGTTCAGTTTTATGCTCCGATGACGTTGATGTAAAGTCGACCAAAGGTCGATTCAACCTGATCGATCCAGAAAATCATTATTTTTTCACAGTGACTTGATCAGGACCTTAAGGTTCTTGTGGCTGAATTTTACCCGTACGGGTGATCTGCTTCGGCTAAAAAATAATTTTTTATAAAAAACGAGAATTTTGTATGCGATCCATCCTAATCATATCTTCATCGCAGCGTAAAAGCTTAGTTTATACTGTATATTAAGAACGACTTAAAAATTTATATGGTACAATTCCACTCTCTGTCGTCCTGTCCTTCAGAAGGCAGAAATCTTTTCCAGCGACGAGTCCATCCGTATTTCAGTTGTGATCGATCATGTCAGAGAACGCAGTAGCCGCACGTAGACTGCCGTAACTCGGAGATTTTTTGGGGCTTCTGGAAAATTCATAAAGCTCTAGTAAATGTGCTTTCTCTGCTTTAGGTTTTAAAAGTAACATCTTCCATTGTGATAAGTGTGTCGACATTAAGAAAAATAATTTTTTCATGAAAAACGAGGATTTTGTTCACGACCCATCCTAATCATATCCTCATCGCAGCTCCGTCATCGCTGAGGAGAAGCTTGTTTTTTTTGTTGGACAATACACAATGCTTGAATTTTTGTAGGCTTCATTTTGACTTTTTATGATGTTTCCTTAGGATGGCAGAACATCATTTCCATGGGAGTTCCATCGTCCATCATTCGTTTGCCGCTCCGTAGTCGATTCCAATGAGCGCTTCAAAAAAATCTAGGAAAAGCACTTAATTCGTCGCCAGAAAGTAGCACTCAAAGTTTTATATAATGCTATTTCAGAGCACAATTTTAGATGCAGATGTCGCCCCTTCAGGTGGAAAAATGTGTCGTGCCCATGATGTCCTGAAAAAAAAACACCTGCACAAATTAAACAGTGATTATTTGAAGACTGCTACCAGAAAATCTTTATTTTAAAGTGTCGAAAAATAGTGTTCAAAAGTTTAATGAACTTTATTGTGCTATCAAAGTATTTATTGTTCAATGACCTCTTTTCATTGTTCTATTGTGCCGAAGCCGCTCCTGAAAATAAGAACCTATCAAAGGGTTCGAAATGCACATAAAACCTTGAAGAAATCAAGATGGATAAGAAATAAAACAGTGGAAGAAGGAGGGAGGGGGTCGTACGAATTCCGCTTCGGGGGGGGGTTGCAAATTTTCAGCAAAGATCGATCCCCACGCTTGACCCTGGCCCTAACATACGCCTCAGAGAACTGGACTAAAGCAGGATGAGCACACGATCATCATCGCGCAGCGACGAAAGGACGATGCTAGGAGTGACACGACTCACACAAGTAAGGGAAGGCCTCCGGAATTCCGAGTTCGCCGACGTTCGAAGATCAGAGACGCTGTTGCGGGTGCCAAGTTGTCGAAAATTAGGTGGACCGGCCACTTAATGCTGGACGAGAGTCGTTAGCGACTGGATTCCGCGGGATGTCAAGGGAACACCATGCTGGACGAGAGTCGTTAGCGACTGGATTCCGCGGGATGTCAAGGGAACACCAGGACGCTCACCAAAGCGCTGTTCGGACTTCTTCATGAGAGCCCTGAACGAACGATATGACGCTCTTTGTGTCCCTCGAGCGAGGAGGACCTATTGGACCACTCTGGCACACAACAGGGACGAATGGAGACTCGGCTGGCGCCCGGTCGAGCAAATCGATGATCAACGAGACGACAGGTGATACTGAATATATACTAAACAAAGGAACATACTCCGTAGAATTCATCAGGTAAGGTGTCGACCCTTTAACCTGATAGTCGGGAAAAGTGGCGTCATGGCACTGAATAGCAGACCCCGCTACGAAGCGGGACAGAACGCTGAAGAAGAAGAAGGAAAAGTTGAGTTTCTCGTTTATCTGCTATTTAGCTTTAGCCAGGATTATCCGTTAAACAACATCAGGGGTTTATAATTCACCCCTTCTGTAGACATATAACCCGGTTGCTTATACAGAATCCAGAAAAGACATAATCAGACGGGATCTTCTTGGAGTGCAAATTTTAGGGATCTTCTTATCGAATGGCTCCTTTTGCGCAGTTAGTACATCAGGCTCTGCTGTCATGTCCTTCGTGGACTATGCATAAACACAGTCGCACTGTCATTAGCGAAAGAAGACGCCCGGAATCACCTTTCGCGATTTGTCGTCTCTAAGCCATCCCAACACCAGGACTGGCTCTGTAGTTTCTACATGGGAGGAAAATTCAATCCTCCCAAAATTGGATCAGCTAATCCACTCAAAGTGCTCATTCAAATTCGAAATATGGGATCACTTTGGAGGCGACGCTTGAAATGGTTTATTCTGCAGATCCTTTCACTTACACAAAATATTTCCATTAAAAACATTAAAAAAACAGGCACTGCTCCATAAAAAAAACAATATCAAACTAAGAGAAATTGCAGACACAGACAAGGCTTTTCAGATCAAGTGAATGAGAATCAAGAACATCGATAAACGACCCGATCGCTATTTCTTAGCAGATTTCTTGTCCGTTCTTGCCCTCTTCGACACCGGCTGCGAACAGCTCTTGTCGTCCATGGAGTTGCAACATGGACATCCGACCATACATACACGCTTTCTTGACGACCTTCTACGGATTGGGAGGGCCGGACGCTTAAAACAAGGCCGCTGTTATTCTCACGCAATATGCTGTGAAAATCGAGGGCTATTATTCATCCTTGCATCGCAGGAGAGACCATCTGAACGGTAGGTCGGAACGGCCCAAGTGTTGCATATGGGCAGAATCGCCTCTCTCTGGAAAGTAACATAATGCAAATATTTCGACCACAAGACAACTCTGCGCAAAGTTAGGGACGACGGAAGCTGGGCCGTCAGCGGCGTTAACCCTCTGTCTAAGCACGAAGGGCGGGCTCAAGTTGGTTGAAAACAGCGATGATGAGCGATCCGGTGATCGCTCGTCATCGCTGTTTTCAACCAACAGTGGGTAGAGGGGCGGCGTAGTCCCCGTGATCGCTGTTTCCAGCCAACTTGAGCTCGACCTGGAGGCAGACGGCAACGCCATCAACGGCCCAACTTCAGTCGTCCCTAATTCTGCGCAGAGTTGTATTGGGGTCGAGATATTTGCATTTTGTTGATTCCCAGAGAGAGGCGATTCTGCCCATGTACAACACTTGAACCGTCCCGACCTACCGTTGAGATAGTCTCCTGGTTAGACGCCCTCTAGTCTGAGGAACCGATAGAGTAAGGAAAGGAAAGGATACCAGGTTACAATGGCACTATGAAATGAGATTAACGAAAGAAAGTAAGGGAAGTTCTCGCCGGTTTTCAATGTGGGTCTTTTTCTTGCTTCCAGTGCGTTGCAGCAATTTTTCCTATGCATATATACCATTTTCACGCGGACATTTTTTAATTCAAATAGGACACTGTTCTTAAGGCCTCCACACACTTCTGCTGCAACGACGCGGTGTTATCCTTAACCACAGGGCAGGGAAGCAGAGCTAGCCACCAGCGGAGAGCTGCGGCGGACGGGAGCGACGGCAACGGTGCCGCTGGAGCGGCAGCGGCAATCGATAACTAGCCGATTTTCGGTTCCGGCAGAGTGTCATGCAACCAACTGCGAACAAGCTGCCGCTTAATGTTGTCTCTTGCTATATTTACCAGCACAACATCCATATCCAAGCTTGCTCGCGTTAGACATTGGCGCACAGCTGCAGTGACTGTCCGAGGTATAGGGGGTAGAGATACCCACGATGAAGCCTGCGTCTCCGACTCTAACCTTAGTTCTACCCCTTATACCCTGCATACCCACGGGTTTAATTGTTGATGAATCCCCTGTTTTCTCGCACTTAATACCCATTGAGATTGGCAATTTTGCAGGCCAACGTACGTGACTTTTCGCGCTCCTCGTCACAAATACACATCCCTGTTGCTGTTCTAAACATGTTACGAAGCACAGCACGTTTCACAGCATAAGGATGAGCCGATTCAAAGAGAAAAGTTCAAAAACAAAATCTGCCTTTTACTGCCTTTCGTTTCGGAAAGTGTCACTGCAGCTGTACGCCAATGTCTAATGCGAGCAGGCTTGGATATGGATGTTGTACTGGTAAATATACCAAAACCAGACGTTCAACGGTCCTTAATTAACTCCTCCTTTCTTGTTCCCTTATTGGTAACCGTCTACTGAACACCATTATTGGCTTCCCCATTCCCTTGGTCCCGTCTACTGACCCCATTTTAGAGATCCCGTATTACTGGTTCCCCGTCTCCGTGTCACCTCCAGCCCCCCTCCCCCTTCCAGGTCACTTTCACGAATTTTGAGAATTTCACTTTTCAAGATATTCCCCCCCCCAAACTTGTCCTCCCACGCTCACGGCGTGACATCGGTGACATGCCTTCTGAACCCGGACATCGTTTAATCGACATCGTTGACTCGTCTTCTAAAGCCGGACGTCTTTTGAAGGACATCGCTGACATGTCTTCTGTACCTGCCCCCCCCCCTTCCCCCTTTGCGCGACTTCGGCGACAGCTCTTCCGAACCCGGACGTCTGTTGAACGACGTCGGTGACACCTTTTCTGAATTCGGACGCCTGTAGAACGACGTCGGTGACATGTCTTCTGATGGTGAGTACGAAAGCCCTTTGCGCGACATCGGTGACACGCCTTCTGACCCTCTCGACCTGACATGGGTGACACATGGTCTGAACCCGGACGCCTGTTACTCGACGTCTAGGATAGGAAAGGCCAGACGGATAGGCAGACGGACGGACAACCGCTTACTCTTTTATATATAGTAGGATACAACATTAAACGGCAGCTTGTTCGCAGTCGGTTATATTGTCGTGTCTGCATAGTGCAAGACAACGTGATTCGCCCGTATGGGAGGACAGGAGTTTGCGAACAAAAAGGCGTCGTCTACCAGTTGGAGTGTTTGACACACGGTGGGATACATTGGGGAAACCGGGAGGGTGCTAGGCACCCGCTTCAAGGAGTACCTTGCTGGTTAGAGAAGGCAAAGCTTACCAACGCCGCTTAGTAAGCATCGAAGGGAAGCTAACTTCGGGGACGACTTCAATGTAAAATGCACAGTGTTGTATAATGAAGACGAAATAGGGAGCAGAAAGGCCCACGAGGTCTTCTGGATCCACGAACGAAATCCAGCCATGAACGACAGAAACGAATACATCTTCGTTACCGGTGCCTTTTATCCGTTTATGCGAGCTGTGAGATCGCGTATACTGCTTTATGCACATTTTCGCCTCTCCGGCGCTGGAAGCAGTATACTCGACCACACCAGTAGGTCTCGCTTGTTCCATAGTGACCAGTTGATCCGGTTTCTTTCCTCTGTAGGGATCGGTGAGTTAGAACCCCAAACGTGGCAACGTTTCCTAGCACTCCTGGGAGCATGTTGTTCCTGGTAATAAGGCGGACGCGATGTTTTTGATACAGTCAATTTCACAGAGTCAAAAACACTTCGAGCTTCCATCAGGCCTTGAGAAAAAAGAGTTCGTCAAAACGTCGGCCACAATAAAGATTTTATTCCAAACCTGGAAGGCAGAAAGGATTTTTAAAAACTTGTGTTCAAGCTGCCCAGGTTTCAAGAGTGCCGAATAGGAGGTTACTGTAAACACTGTTTGAAATTTTATAAATATTTTATTGCTTGAGGAAAAATAGCTGTTCAAAGCTTGTTCAAAAGGGCACGTCATGCCATCGTCCTAGATTTTTATTCGCTTGACAGGAAAATTTCTGCTTGCAAGGAGTTTGATACCTGTTGCAAAACACGACACAATATAGCAAAACCAACTACAAAGAACACACGTACGTTAATGGTTCATTTAGGTAATTAGCATGACCAGGTCCGTTATCTTCTGTCTACAGCACAAACATCGTAAACCTAGTTGTCTTACCCTATCAGCACTGGGAATGTCGGCATAGCTTATTCTAAAGCACCTCATAAACAGCTTTCTCGTGTAGTTATTTTGGACGCTTTCAAGGAGATTTCAAAAGTGTCAAGGAAAATAGAATATTTTGAAATATTTCCGAATCTATCTTCGCCGAAAAGTGTTCATCTATCACATATCAAGTGTGAGAAGAAATCTGCTCAACAAACTCACAATTTCCACACCCTCAGGTGCGTTCAACTCCTTTAGTGCTACATCGGACGAGGCATTCTGAGCGGTATCGCTTTCGTTCCCGGTGTCAGCCACAGAAATAGCTGGATCAGGCTTCAGCTGCGGAGGCAGCACCGGTTCCTAGAGACACCTTAGGATTAGGCCGGTATAAATCAGAAGGTCATTTCGATTTGAATGAGTTCCTGTTCCTTCAAAAGTCTCAAAGCTAGCTTAGAAGTGTCCAGTTTGATTTGAAAAGTGTCCAGTTCGACGGGAAAATAGAATATCTTGAAATATTTCCGAATCTATCTTCGCCGAAAAGTGTTCATCTATCACATATCAAGTGTGAGAAGAAATCTGCTCAACAAACTCACAATTTCCACACACTCGGGTGCGTTCAACTCCTTTAGTGCTACATCGGACGAGGCATTCTGAGCGGTATCGCTTTCGTTCCCGTTGTCAGCCACAGAAATAACTGGATCAGGCTTCAGATGCGGAGGCAGAACCGGCTCCTAGAGACACCTTATGATTAGGCCGGTATAAATCAGAAGGTCATTTCGATTTGAATGAGTTCCTTTTCCTTCAAAAGTCTCAAAGCTAGCTTAGAAGTGTCCAGTTTGATTTGAAAAGTGTCCAGTTCGACGGGAAAATAGAATATCTTGAAATATTTCCGAATCTATCTTCGCCGAAAAGTGTTCATCTATCACATATCAAGTGTGAGAAGAAATCTGCTCAACAAACTCACAATTTCCACACACTCGGGTGCGTCTAACTCCTTTAGTGCTACATCGGACGAGGCATTCTGAGCGGTATCGCTTTCGTTCCCGTTGTCAGCCACAGAAATAGCTGGATCAGGCTTCAGCTGCGGAGGCAGCACCGGCTCCTAGAGACTTCGAATCGAAAGATTTCGATTTGGAAGAACTTGTTTTGACTTCAAGTCTCAAAGCTAGCTTAAAAATGCTCAATTCGACGGTAAAATAGTGTATTTCGAAATATTTCTGAATCTATCTTTGCCGCTATGGAGGCATATAATGCATAAGATCATATATTTGAGACTAAGGCTGAATACGTTGCTCAATAGATCTAGTGTTCAAGGAGATTAAATTTTATCACAAAATATTTCAAATTGCTCGTCGAGTGATATGCCTTGACATCTTGCTGCAGAATTTTGTTATTTCTCCGAGACTAATTCGCCTTGAATACTACTGCCCGGCGAACCTATATAAGACAGTTGACCTTAATTACTATAGAATTTGCCTGAGCTGTAATACCTTGACATCTCTCTGTCCACATTGTATCTTCTTTCAGCATCGCGAATTTTAAGGCGTTTCAGTTCATCAGGTAACAAACTATAAATGTGCCTTACGCACTGAAGGGTCACAATGTTATTTTCAAATGTGGTCTCTTGGGATTCTCTTGGAAGGTCTCTCGCCTGTCTAATTGGATCCGTCGTGCAATTTTAGCCTGGAAGAATGCTTTGCAGCTAGTTATGATACACAGTTCTTATATAAGTAAATGCTGATGTTCAGCGAAAAATAAGGAGCACCTAAAAAATCGCCTTAGCCCTAGTTTATTGTTGCGCCGTTGCCCGGCGCGGTACCATACTTGGATTGGATATCGATCGGGCAGCGCGAGAAATCAATATCTGTAGCGTGACGGCGCAGTCCCCTAATCGCCGATCGCTGTAGAAGCACGATGCTTTTCTGGCTCATTCGATAGAGCTCGAAATTCCAATACAGGTGAAAGTAGGGTTCACATCAGTCTGAATTTCTGGACGACCACTGCAAGCTCTCTGATCCTCCTAGCTCTCTATCGATTGTAATCCCTCCAAATCTGATTGACCTGAAGGCTCCCATGGTCGGCTAGGTCATCGTCGCCTTCGCTGTGAGGGTTGCCTTCCTTGGATCGTCGCGAAGCCGTGGTTGTCACGGCTGTCACAGCCCCAGTCGACGTTAATTTGCTCCACGGGCACTGGCGGGATCGTCAGTGCGCGTCCGTGTCAGGAATAACGACTGCATCTTGCGCTCCAGAGCTCCCGCAACAAAACATGTGTATTATAGAATCGCTTCAGCAGCCGGAAAGCCTGCAGTTATAGTGTAGCTGCTTATGTAAGCCAAAAGATGCTAGAATCAGAAAAGACACCTCTGTTTTAAAAAGCCTTCAAGTTGCCGACTTAAGCTACCTGGATATGATGGCATTAGTAATGGCGCTGGTAGCTGGTTCCATGTACCTACCACTCGAGTCCAAAAGGATTCCGCATAAAGCTGTGTGTGGGCTCTTGATGGATGTAGTCGTTAAACCTATCTTTGAAAAATGATGTAAAGCCGAAGTGAAGAATTCCCATCTGCATTGCTTGTTCCACTAGCAAATTCCTTTAAGGAACTGTTTGTCAACATCTTTAGACTACCTTTATAGAAACAACCTAATTACTAAACATCAGCACGGTTTCCTGCAGAGGATGTCAACATTGACAGCTCTCACGTGCTCTGTTTCCACTTGGAATAAAGCTCTGGACAGCGGTGGTTATGTGACCGTTGGTTACGTTAGCTGCGCTAGAGCTTTCGACTCCATTCCGCGAATCCTTCTCACCAGAAAGCATTGAGCGTGCGGCCTTAGGCCTCTGTTATACTCCCGCGGGAGCATCCGCGGTACGTACGCGGACTGAAGGTGCACCACGAACGGCGGGCGTGGCGGGGCGAGGCGATTGGCCCGGCGCGGGGTCTCGACGCGATTTCCGCCTATCCGCGGATGCTCCCGCGGGAGTATAACTCTAGCCTTAGTGGGTGCCTGTAAAACTTTCTTTGGTCGTTCCTACTCCAGCGTACTCGGATTATTGTGAACGCTTCACTGTCTGCAACCTACCCTACTACCAACGATGTTTCTCAAGGCATTTGTCTTGGCTGCATTTATGTTCCTGCTCTACATGAACGATTTACCCATCTCTATTCCTTTAGAATTTCACTGCTGTCTTTACGCAGATGATTTTCAAATCTTCTCAATAAATAATTGCGGTGCTCTTCAAAAGGTGTCAGATGCCCTGCTAGACTAGTTCGAGGGATAGAAGCTCGATATTTCCTTTGAAAAACATCAATAATGTGTGTTGGGAGCACACATTCTCCCAACTGCTCAATTTATCTGGGAGACTACAAACGGTCACATAACTCAGAGTCCTGGGCTTGATTCCAAGAGGAACAGAGGACATGAGTGCTGTTAATATTGACACCCTCTGAGGAAACCGCGCTGATGTTTAGTAATTAGGTTGTTTCTATGAATCCAGTCGAAAAGTTGTTTACCAACAATTCTTTCTTTGTTGTTGTTGGACTTGTTGTTTGTTGGACTTTGTTTTTTTTGTTGTTGTTGGACTTGTTGTTTGTTGGACTTTGTTTGTGAACCTAGTAAGGCAGATGGGTCTGCAATTATTTGCGCAGGCTTTGCATCCTTTTCAAGGCAGATCTAACGACTACTTCCAGGAAGAGCAAGCAGACAGCTAGCCTCATGCAGAGTGCTTTTGGTGTCAAGTGATAGGTACATGGAACCAGCTACCAGCGTCATTACTTATGTCATCATCTTCAGATAGCATCGGTCGGCAACATGAAGCCTTTTTAAAACAGAGGGGTCTCTTTTCTTGGATTTTTTGGCTCACGTAAACAACTACACTACAATCGCAGACAACTTTTCTTTCCGGTTGCTGTGGCGATACTGTCCTGTTGCGGGAGCTCAGCAGTCTGTTGCATCTAATCGGCTGAGGAGTAGTACTGCACAAGAGTTTTCCTGGGTCCGCAGCGTGCGGCGTTGGTGGTGTTGCTGGGCCTACAGTATACTCCCGTCGGCGTCCGTGAATCGTGTCTGGCCAGTCGCGGTGTTCCACCACATCCGCGGATCGCCGCTGACGTACGATGAGGGGGCTGGTATACTTCCAGCCCGCGGACTGCTGTTGGTCGGCGACGTCGTTTCACCTCCGGCGCCGAAAACGCGCTCCAACATGACGCGAGCCGTCGTTGATCGACGACGACCGTCTGCGGACATCCCCGCGGGATATTCCATTCGCTTAAGAGACGGTTAAGTTCTATTTGAGGATCAATACTGATTGATTTCATCCTCTATTCCCTATCACACCCTTCATTAAAATGGTCCAGAGATATTCACAGTGCCTTAGCTACTCAGCGGTACCGATTGCCACGGGGTGAGGGGGGGGGGGGGAAGGGCGGGGAAGGACCCATACGACGAGCTGTCACCGACCGACCAACGTCCGTCTGTGATGTAGATTGACTGTGCTTCCTCGTTTTCGATGATATCAACAACGCACACCGCCCGCTGCGCAGCGGCGGGCAAAGAGAGGCTACCCTAGAGCATATCTTATACTTCAGTGACATGTCGGTGATGCGGGTGCTACGCAGTGCGTAGCAACCTGCGCAACACTGTCACCCACCGCGTCGCAAGGATGTTAAGGCCCCCACACACTTCTGCGGCAACACCGCGGCCCTATCCTTAACCATAGGGCAGGAACGAAGCGCTCGCTAGCTCATCATGGCGAGGCTCCCTTGCTATGGCCTATGTTATACTTCGGCGACGCTGTTGTGGGCGACGTCGGCGACGCGTCGCCGAAGTATAACATAGGCCTATCGGCGACAAGTCGCCAACGTCTCGCCGAAGCGGTTAGAAGCGTTTTAGTGAAGAGGGCCACGACCTCTGGGATGCATTCCATTCATTACACTCGCAAATCATTAGAATTGACTCGTTTTTGCTCGCCATAACGTGCCAATCGATGTGAGTAGTCTGGTCCAAGGTAAGGAAGCTCTCCCGTTTTACATTGCTCCACTTTTTTCTGTTTCAGATTGTGTGTTCCTTAAGAAAGATCATGATTGAGGATTGAAAAGAAGTTCAGCAGTGCTGATCGCAATGGATTTTGCAACACTGTTACGATAATCTGAGGAATCAGGAAGCCTTCTTTTCAAAATGCATCCTTAAATGTGGCAGATGACGACAGATGACGATATGGAAAGCTTTCTGATCCATTGGAAGAGATAGATTGGTTTCCGTTCCAAAGGAGATGAACGAGGTCCAATATCGTTTTGGAACATGGTCATCAAAATAACTCCTTAAACGAGGTTTTGGCTACATCGGCCCCATTCCTTCCGTCTCCTTTACCACGCTACGTAACGCTACTTATTGCATTCTAGCGTATTGACCATATTACGAAAATCAAATGCGAGATCTGTGAGCAACTCCTCAAATAAATCTCAAAGTTCGAACGAAGCTCTACAAAATAGGTGGTCCTGACACCACCAGCTTAGTTAACGATGTGGTGGTGGTGGGGGAGGGGGTATCCGGTGTTGGGACGAACATTAGCATCGTGTTTTGCCGAAGTATGGGTCACGATATGTCGTGTCACATCTGTGCGGCGCGCTTCGCCCCGCGCGCCAGATACGCGAAAACGTGTTAGGCCTTTGTTATACCACCGATCGATACCATTAGGCATCGCTCGGCGTGAGCGGTGGTATAACAAAGGCCTTAATCTGGCAATCACTCAATAAAAATTCAATAACACGGTCAATTAGTTGAAGATTTACCTCGGAACCTTAGAACTACGAAAATATTCCATGTTCACTTTGAAGTAGGCGGTTTTCACTTTGAGCCAGATACTTGTTAATTGAAAACCTGAACACTTTTACAATACTTACCTCCACTATGGCTGCAGACGTTGCGTTTGTAATGTTTTCTGACATTTAACTCGCAGAAGAGAGAAATGTATCCTAAACACATTACTTCAAGCCTAGCACATAAAAAAAAGAGTTTCTGTAGTTCTAAGCTTGGTCGACATTCGAAGATCACAGACGCTGTCGTACAGGCCACGCTATCGAAAATAAGGTGGGCCGGGCAGTTGAAGTGCGCCTCGCAGACAGCTCCTCAAAATATTTAGCCGGCCTTTATCGATGCATTTAGACAAGCTGTCCCCACACAGAAAAAATAAAGCTGGCATGCAAATAAAACGATATGAAATAATAACAAATAAAGCAGAATGCGGTATTGAACGCGAATTTACGCAGACCACGCGTACAGAAAAAAAAACTCGAAAAAATGCTTTATGCAGTTCATGAACTGACAAGAATCCGACGCCAGAAATAACAGCATTGAGCTGCTGACTTGATAGCGAAAAGAGGATTCACTCAGAAAAATCGAACGAAACACCCGGAAGGAACAGAGCGAAAGGCAAAAAAGGCAGCACACAAATGTAGTAGGCAAGACATGCACTACAGTCGGCACTTAAACACTACGAAAGTCAACCTCGGATTCTGATCAAACTCTCACTTAGCAAAAGAGCTGAACGCCGCAGCGTTTGAAACACGCTCGATTCAACACCACCCCATAGTGTGCTTCTCGGCATTGAGGACGTGCTCGGTGCTGGTCTCCTGCGATGTTTCGTCGTCGATCTTCTCACGCTCTGCATCATCCCCTCCAGATTGAGGAAGATCACCATCATGCGCCTTCATCTGAACAGAAAGCCGTAAGGATTTAAAGGTTCTACTTCGAAGGATCACTAACTCTCCGAACCTGATGATGTGGATAAGGCCAGCCAACACCATCCTCTTCCTGATCTCCAAGCTTCGGCACACGATCAGCAAGCACCGATTCCTAAGCACAGCCTTATACATTTCGATCCTACCTTCGCTTCCGGAAATATGAAGCTTTACAGATGACGTCGTGGGCAATATCAACGACCTCACTTCTGAAGTGTTAATACGAGTTCTACATAGCTATCTATCTATTCCTGCCTGCAGAAAGCACGATCACAAGTATTCGCAGAGGGATTACACGGACTGGTGGCGATGTCCGTTCCTCCACGTGGTGCCACTGGAAACTGTTCGCTATGCGAGCTAAGCTAAGCACGGACACTCGATTGCAGGCGACAGGCCCTTGTGACAGGCCGGCCTATGGAGATCCCATGTCACATCACATGGTTGATGGCGTTAACTGTTTGTCGAGATAATGCTACGGCGTCCGCGGGAGCCGACGCGCACTCGCAAAGCCCGGCGAGTGTGAGAAGTATGCGAGGGTTCCTGATGCGAGGACGGCATCGGGGGGCAACTGAGCAAGTCCAAAAGTCCCGTAACGTAAGCAGGACCCGCGTTGCTACGCTGAATGTGGGTACGTTTTACAGCTGTCATGGCGGATTCGGTTATGGAGCACGTAACGCTGATGGTGAGCGAATTCTTGAGTATGCGGACTCGCATAATCTCACCATCGCGAACACAATGTTTCGAAAGCGTGACTCCCATCTCGTGTCTTTCTATAGCGGGAATACCAAGACACAGATTGACTTTATCCTTATCAAGCATCGCGAGCCCGCTCGTGCGAGTTGGTAGAAGCACTGGAGCGAAGACGAATCGACTTATGTGCGGTACAGGAGACGAGGTGGTCCTGTTGCAAGTCGAGGGACATAGGCCGAGGCTTTAAGGCCATTCTGTGCGGCAGTCCCAGGACCACCAGCGGTGTTGGTGTGGTCGTCTCCGAACGTTTCCGAGATGCGATTGCAAGCGTGGAACGTTTCAGTGACCGCTTGATGAAGGTCGTTGTTGCTGCTGAACAGCGTATGTATCATTTCTTCTCTGCATACGCTCCGCAGACAGGCTGCTCCGAGCGAGCGAAGGACGAGTTTTGGACCCTGCTTGATGAGAAGACAGCAGAGGTGCCGCCAGAAGACGCTGTCGTTGTCGCAGGTGATCTCAACGGCCACGTTGGGACTGCGAAAGATGGTTACAGCTGTCATGGCGGTTTCGGTTATGGAGCACGTAACGCTGATGGTGAGCGAATTCTTGAGTATGCGGACTCGCATAATCTCACCATCGCGAACACAATGTTTCGAAAGCGTGACTCCCATCTCGTGTCTTTCTATAGCGGGAATACCAAGACACAGATTGACTCTATCCTTATCAAGCATCGCGAGCCCGCTCGTGCGAGTTGGTAGAAGCACTGGAGCGAAGACGAAGCGACTTATGTGCGGTACAGGAGACGAGGTGGTCCTGTTGCAAGTCGAGGGACATAGGCCGAGGCTTTAAGGCCATTCTGTGCGGCAGTCCCAGGACCACCAGCGGTGTTGGTGTGGTCGTCTCCGAACGTTTCCGAGATGCGATTGCAAGCGTGGAACGTTTCAGTGACCGCTTGATGAAGGTCGTTGTTGCTGCTGAACAGCGTATGTATCATTTCTTCTCTGCATACGCTCCGCAGACAGGCTGCTCCGAGCGAGCGAAGGACGAGTTTTGGACCCTGCTTGATGAGAAGACAGCAGAGGTGCCGCCAGAAGACGCTGTCGTTGTCGCAGGTGATCTCAACGGCCACGTTGGGACTGCGAAAGATGGTTACAGCTGTCATGGCGGTTTCGGTTATGGAGCACGTAACGCTGATGGTGAGCGAATTCTTGAGTATGCGGACTCGCATAATCTCACCATCGCGAACACAATGTTTCGAAAGCGTGACTCCCATCTCGTGTCTTTCTATAGCGGGAATACCAAGACACAGATTGACTCTATCCTTATCAAGCATCGCGAGCCCGCTCGTGCGAGTTGGTAGAAGCACTGGAGCGAAGACGAAGCGACTTATGTGCGGTACAGGAGACGAGGTGGTCCTGTTGCAAGTCGAGGGACATAGGCCGAGGCTTTAAGGCCATTCTGTGCGGCAGTCCCAGGACCACCAGCGGTGTTGGTGTGGTCGTCTCCGAACGTTTCCGAGATGCGATTGCAAGCGTGGAACGTTTCAGTGACCGCTTGATGAAGGTCGTTGTTGCTGCTGAACAGCGTATGTATCATTTCTTCTCTGCATACGCTCCGCAGACAGGCTGCTCCGAGCGAGCGAAGGACGAGTTTTGGACCCTGCTTGATGAGAAGACAGCAGAGGTGCCGCCAGAAGACGCTGTCGTTGTCGCAGGTGATCTCAACGGCCACGTTGGGACTGCGAAAGATGGTTACAGCTGTCATGGCGGTTTCGGTTATGGAGCACGTAACGCTGATGGTGAGCGAATTCTTGAGTATGCGGACTCGCATAATCTCACCATCGCGAACACAATGTTTCGAAAGCGTGACTCCCATCTCGTGTCTTTCTATAGCGGGAATACCAAGACACAGATTGACTCTATCCTTATCAAGCATCGCGAGCCCGCTCGTGCGAGTTGGTAGAAGCACTGGAGCGAAGACGAAGCGACTTATGTGCGGTACAGGAGACGAGGTGGTCCTGTTGCAAGTCGAGGGACATAGGCCGAGGCTTTAAGGCCATTCTGTGCGGCAGTCCCAGGACCACCAGCGGTGTTGGTGTGGTCGTCTCCGAACGTTTCCGAGATGCGATTGCAAGCGTGGAACGTTTCAGTGACCGCTTGATGAAGGTCGTTGTTGCTGCTGAACAGCGTATGTATCATTTCTTCTCTGCATACGCTCCGCAGACAGGCTGCTCCGAGCGAGCGAAGGACGAGTTTTGGACCCTGCTTGATGAGAAGACAGCAGAGGTGCCGCCAGAAGACGCTGTCGTTGTCGCAGGTGATCTCAACGGCCACGTTGGGACTGCGAAAGATGGTTACAGCTGTCATGGCGGTTTCGGTTATGGAGCACGTAACGCTGATGGTGAGCGAATTCTTGAGTATGCGGACTCGCATAATCTCACCATCGCGAACACAATGTTTCGAAAGCGTGACTCCCATCTCGTGTCTTTCTATAGCGGGAATACCAAGACACAGATTGACTTTATCCTTATCAAGCATCGCGATCGAAGGCTGGTCACAGATGCGAAGGTTGTGCCATACGAGACTGTCGCCACGCAGCACCGTCCGCTGATCTGCACACTAAATATCGCCCCTCCGAGGCTGAGGCAGGTCGAGCGATGCGGACCATCAAGGATCAAGTGGTGGCGGATGAAAGAGAAGGACGCAGCTGTTGTTGCTCGTATTCGGTTGCCGACGGTTACCAATTTTGAGGAGACATGGAAACGTGCAACCGATTCGATACTACAAGCTGCACGTTCCGAACTGGGCATGACGAAGCCTGAACGGCGTAAGATTGAGAAGCAGACTTGGCTGTGGACTGACGACGTCAAGGAAAAAGTCAAAGAGAAGAAGAGACTATATCACGCTTTTCTCAGCGACAAGACAGCCGACAATTGGCGTATGTACCAAGAAGCGAAGAGGGCGGCTAAGAAGGCTGTTGCCGTTGCAAAAGCTTCTCATTATGAGTATGTCAACGAGAAACTCGAGACGCGCGATGGTGAACGACAACTTTATCGGCTTGCCAAAGCACGCCATCGCCAGAGCGAGGACATCGAAAAGTTTTTTGGCATCAACGATGAGAATGGCCATCTGCTGATGAACCGCAAAAGGGCTATGGAACGATGGCATGACTACTTCGAGAGAATTTCAACAGTAGAGTTTGCCCATCCGCTTATCCCTTGCGTCCCTCCTACGCACGGTCCTGTGCAGCAAATCACTGTGGAGGAGACGGAAGCGGCTTTGAAGAAGATGAAGCCAGGCAAAGCAACGGGCCCTGACGACATAGCGGCCGAACTATGGAACTCGAGGTGCTGGAATCCTGCTGAATGGCTAACGAAGTTTTTCAACCAGGTTGTTGCGGAGAAGAAGGTTCCTGGTAGTTGGCAGCAAAGCACGACGATCCCGATCTGGAAGAAGAAGGGCAGTCCCGCGGACTGCACAAGTTACCGTCCAATCCGATTGCTCTCGCACAGTATGAAAATATTTGAGCGAATTGTGGATGGACGTATTCGCGAGATCGTCCGGCTTTCCACCAACCAGTGTGGCTTCGTAGCCGGCTGTGGCACCATCGACGCCATTCATGCTGTTCGTCTTCTTGTGGAAAGACATCGCGAGAAGCAAAAACCGCTGCATCTTGCTTTCCTCGACCTGGAGAAAGCATTTGATCGTGTACCGCGTGAGGTCATATGGTATGCCTTACGACAGCACGGTGTCCCTGAAGAACTGATCGAGTGGGTGCGCATTCTTTACTCTTGTCCTAAGAGTCAAGTGCGAGCGCCGGCCGGCACATCCACGGAGTTTCCAATCTCCGTCGGTGTTCACCAAGGTTCCGCGCTTTCCCCACTTCTTTTCATTGTCGTAATGGATGCCATTTCGCGAGACCTTCAGAAGCCTGCTCCTTGGACGCTGCTCTATGCAGATGACGTAATGCTTGCGAGTGAAGACAAGGCCGAACTTGAGCGACAAGTGCAAGCTTGGTGTGACCGCTCGGCGGCGTTCGGGCTCAAGCTAAACGTCCAAAAATCTGAGTACTTGACGACAGACGTAAACGAGACTGGGTCCATTGAGATCAATGGCACTGCGCTCGTACGAGCGACACATTTCAAGTACCTTGGATCTGCAATTGCGTCTGATGGTAGTCTGACGTGCGAGGTGAACTCACGCGTGAGCGCAGCGTGGTCCAAATGGCGCTCAATGACAGGCGTTCTGTGCGACAGAAAGATACCGGAGCGCTTAAAATCAAAGATCTACAGAACCGTCGTCCGACCAGTAGCGATGTACGGTGCCGAGTGCTGGCCTGCAACGAAGGAAGTTGAGAGCCGCCTCAGCGTGATGGAGACGAAAATGCTGCGCTGGACGGCTGGTGTCACGCGTTTGGATCATGTTCGCAATGTCTCCGTACGTCAAAGGTTTGGCGTCGCTCCAATTGCTGACAAGCTACGTGAAGCTCGCCTACGTTGGTATGGCCATGTTCTTCGTGCGGACGGCGACACCGTTCGGAAGATTGGCCTCAACATAGATGTGCCCGGAAAACGGCCTAAAGGACGACCTAGGCAACGCTGGCTTGATACGTTGCACGTGGACTTAAAGGAAGCTGGTATCCACCCCGATCAAGCGTTTGATCGTGCGAAGTGGCGTCATCATACCAGAAGAGCGGACCCCGCTGCTAAGCGGGACAAACGCTGAAGAATAAGAAGAAGAAGATTACACGGACTGAGGGAGCTGGGAAGGTACCTCTAGAACCACTAGTTTTGTTTCTTCTTTCTTACAATTAGTTCGCTATTCTAGCGTAGCCTTGGTGTCCTGCGGGACCCCAGTTAGGGATGTGAAACACCATTTCCAAACGTAGACTATACATTGTGGGTATCATCTAACCCCAGGAGGGACTGAATCCCCTTCCCCTCAACCTCGTTTATAAGCAGGATTATAAACGGCGGATATCAGGACCGGCTCACCGTAACCTTAGGCGTCGGGTGAGACGTCCTTTGTGCAATCGCAGAACTAGGCTAGGGAAGTGACTCCATGGTGTGCCATACAAGCTGCTCGTATGGAGACTGCTTTCGCCGCTCAGGAGGAGTCCGTGGCTGGGTTCTCCGCTCTTCGAATGCAGAGCCAGGCTAGGGAAAAGATTCCAGGGTGTGCCGTACAAGCTGCTCGATGGATGCTGCTTTCGTCGCTCAGGAGAAGTCCGAGGCTGGGTTCTGCGCTCTTCGAGCGGCGAAGCGCATACGGCTGAAGCAATGCGCAAAAAACGCGTAATGTCGTGTAAACGTCGAAACCTCCCTGATCTCAGGTACTCAGCTGAAATGAAAGGTGCCACGACGCAGGAGAACCGAACCCCCGACATCCCTCGCATCAAGCAAACCTTCTACCTTCTGAACCACGACCAACTTGGCGACGGAGCTATCGTGTGCGCACAATACATCGATCGGACGAAACGTGGACGCCGACGCATATCTCTAAGCCAGGAGGGCGCAGACAGCAAAAGTCTCGGTGCGACCCGCACTGCGGTTACGGTGAGCCGGTCTTGATATTCGCCGTTTATAATTGTCTCTTTTATAACGCAAAGACATAGCTTGTTCAGACTGCCGGTGGCTAAGGGCTTGTCCATATTTCGCGACAGCAGCGCCAAGAGTGACGACAAGGACAAGAGCTACTGAGGCGACGAACGTAGTGTGGTGTATGTGATTGCACCGTAACGCCTATTTCTTGCAAGTTAGTTAATCAGCTAGCAAACAGTCCTATTACCTGCATTATCAATCTGTTACTCAAAAGAAGTACAAAGCTTGCCTTGCCTTGACCTAAACAATGACAGAATAGAAATCGTTGCCTTCGAACACTGGCGCGTTATGGTGTAATTACGTGTTCCACACTCCGTTCGTCGCCTCAGTCGCTCCAGTCGTTCTCGCCGTCGACACGAAATATGGCGACAAGAGCGACGGGAAGAACAGGAGCGACAGCGCCAGCGCTCGAGTATGAACAGATTTCGGCGGCGGTCGCTCGGTTTTAATCGATTTGCATATTTTGCACGGGCGAGCCGCTCTCGTCGGAAACTATGAACGAGTCCTAGAAACGGCTCAAACAGTGCTAGTAACAGCAGATTACTGATCTACATCTACATATCCTAGTGAGCACTTCACTCGTACCTTTTCACAGTGACAGCAACATTAAAAATTATAGGAGGCAAACGTTTCTGTGCAATTCCCTAAGGCGCCTTTTATACGCCCGCCGCGCAGCGGCGCGTCAATTCTGGACGCGGCGCGGCCAGTCGCGCCGCGCCTGAATTTGACGCGCCGTTGCGCGATTGTAGTTAGAAAGGGGAGCGTCAGCGACGCGCGGCGACCAACGTCTACGTACTATGTTCCGTGCGCCATAAAGGACGACGAAGGAGACGGTCCATGAATCAGGGAAGAACCAAAACAGGAAGGATTCGTCTGGTCGATCAGCGGAATGCATCTGGCTAATGTTAGTGGTGGGATTCCTGTGGGGAGCGACGAATCTTTTAAAGCTGGGGTCGAAGTCGTCTGCTTAACCTACTATTCAAATTGGTGAGGGTGGTATTGAGTCGAGTCCCCTGCAATGCAAATTGCACAAAACGACTCTTTATTTTGCAACATGTGCGGGTTCAAAAGTAAAGTTGCTGGAAGGTACTCATTGTCGAGAATCGCTCAGAATTTTTTCTCATATTGTCATTCCGGGGCCATTGTTCACTGAACATACCTTTAGCGTAGTAGGTGAAACTTCGTGAATGTCTACAGATCCCTTCCTAGGCTACGAAAGGTACGGGTGACTGAGGTAATGGTTACTGAAAACGGATGTCAGATTCGTGATCAGCACCCTAAATAACCCCCCTCCCCGCGGGAGAAGTTTGGTCAAAAAACCTTTTCGACCTCTCATCGACCGCTGGATCGTCCTGAAAGTACAATAGTGCCATAATTTTGCTACACCTTCTTTGTTTTGTTAGTTGATGAGCCAAAACAAGGAAGACATAGCAAAATGTGTCTGTAGAGTCGCTGAGCTCTTCACGAGGTTGGTAAACGGCTTTATTGACTTTATTGACTCTACAGACAGATTCTACCATGCCGAGGTTCAAGGAGAGTCGAACATGGCTACTGCTACGTGATGTGCCATAGCAAAATGATTCATCTCGGTGGTGAATCTCACACCCCACGCCGAGTCTGCCGCGACTGATCGCGCCGCGCCGCGCCCTTCCCCTCAGCGGCGCGATTCGCCGAATACCGTAACCCAAAATTCCGTCAAGTGTGGTGTTTTGTGGCGGCGGAGTACAAAAGCGATGCGGCGCCGCCTCGCGACGCGAAAAATCGATAGCTATGTCAACCATCACGCCGCGCCGCTCAGCGGCGCAAGTATAAAAGGCGCCTAAGGCCCCGTTTATACTTCGTCGCGTCGCGACGCGATGGCCATGCATCATCATTTTCAAAAGCGTTTGTCCCGCTTGGTGGCGGGGTCCGCTCTTCTGGTCTGGTGACGCCACTTCTCCCGATCAAACGCTTGGTCGGGATGGACACCAGCTAACTTCAAGTCCATATGCAACGTATCTAGCCAACGTTGTTTCGGACGTCCTCTGGGCCGTTTTCCAGGGACTTCAAGATTCAGGCCAATCTTACACACGGTGTCGTCGTTAGCGCGAAGGATGTGGCCATACCATCGTAGGCGTGCTTCGCGCAACTTGTCAGCTATCGAGGCGACACCGAACCTTTGTCGCATGGTTTCATTGCGAATGCGGTCCAATCGCGTTACTCCAGCCGTCCACCTTAGCATTTTCGTCTCCATTACACTGAGGCGGCTTTCGATTTCCTTCGTAACGGGCCAGCACTCAGCACCGTACGTCGCTACTGGGCGGACGACTGCTCTATACACCTTTGATTTGAGGTACTCAGGAATTGTCTTGTCGCAAAGCACCCCAGTCAACGAACGCCATTTGGACCAGGCTGCACTCACACGTGCGTTCACCTCCAACTTTAGACTGCCATCGGACGTGACTGTTGATCCAAGATTCTTGAAAGATGTAACTCGTGAGAGCTCAGTACCATTGATCTTAATGGATCCATGCTCATTCACATCCGTCGTCAAGTATTCCGTCTTTTTGACGTTTAGCTTGAGTCCGAACAATGCTAAGCGATCGCACCACGCCTGTGCCTGTCGCTCGAGCTCTGCTTTGTCTTCGCATGCAAGCATGACGTCATCGGCATACAGCAGCGTCCAAGGAGCTGCCCTTTGGAGATCGCGTGTAACTGCATCCATGACGATCACGAAGAGCAGTGGGGAGAGCGCAGATCCCTGGTGCACTCCGACAGATATTGGAAACTCCATCGAGGTGCCCGCTGGTGTTCGCACTCGGCTTATTGGGCACGAGTAGAGGATGCGCACCCACTCAATAAGCTCTTCAGGGATACCATGTCGTCGCAACGCGTACCATATCACTTCCCGCGGAACGCGGTCGAAGGCCTTCTCCAAGTCCAGGAAGGCAAAATGCACCGGTTTCTGTTTCTCGCGGTGCTTCTCTAGCAGAAGACGAACGGCGTGAATGGCATCAACGGTGCCACAGCCAGATAGAAACCACACTGATTCGTGGAAAGCTGTACGACATCCCGGATACGTCCGTCGACAATTCGCTCAAAGATTTTCATGGTGTGCGAAAGAAGGCGAATTGGACGGTAACTAGCACAATCTGCAGGACTGCCCTTCTTCTTCCAAATCGGAATAGTTGCCAACCCTCAGGCACTTTCTTCTCAGCAACAACCTGATTGAAAAACTCAGTCAGCCAGTCAGCAGGGCACCAGCCCTTCGACTTCCACAGGTCAGCTGGCAGGTCATCGGGACCAGTGGCTTTGCCTGACTTCATCTTCCTCAGGGCTGCTTCAGTTTCGCTCACTGTGATCTTCTGAACGGGACCGTATACAGGTGATGCAAAAGGAACAGCAGGATGTTCAAATTCTACATTCGAGATTTCCTCGAAGTAGTCGTGCCATCGCTTCACAGCCCTCTTACGATCCATCAGAAGATGACCGCTCTCGTCGTTAATGCCAAAGAACTTCTCGATGTCTTCTGCTTGGCGACAGCGAGCTTTGGCGAGGCGGTAAAGATAACGCTCGCCATCGCGCGTCTCCAGTTTTTCACTCACATCAGCGTAGTGTGCGGCTTTAGCACCGCCCACAGCCTTCTTTGCCGCTTTCTTCGCTTCTCGATAATTCCGCCAATTATCGACTGTTTTATCACCGATAAATACGTGATATAGCCGTTTCTTTTCCCTGACCTTCTCTCTGACATCGTCAGTCCACAGCCAAGCCTGCTTGTCGACCCAACGCCGTCCAGGCTTCGTTGTGCCGAGTTCGAGACGCGCAGCCCGAGTTATCGCATCGGTAGCATCCTTCCAGGTTTCGTCGACAGTTGCTACCGTCGGCAACCGAATGCGAGAAATAACAGCTGCTTCCTTCTCTTTCAGTCGCCACCATTTGATTCTAGCCGTCCCGCATCGCTCAATACGTTTACACCTCGGAGGTGTGATCTTCAGCGAGCAGATAAGTGGACGGTGTTGCGTGGCAACCGTCTCATACGGCACGGTCTTCGCGTCTGTGACAAGACCTTGGTCGCGACGCCTTACAAGGACATAGTCAATCTGCGTTTTGGCGTTCCCGCTATAAAACGAGATGAGGTGGGAGTCACGCTTTCGAAACTTAGTGTTCACGATGATGAGGTCGTGTGAGTCTGCATACTCAAGTGTACGCTCACCATCGGCGTTGCGTGACCCATAGCCAAAACCACCATGACAGCTGTAACCATCTTTCGCTGCTCCGACGTGACCATTAAGGTCACCTGCCACAACAATCATGTCTTGTGACGGCACTTCCGCTGTCTTCTCATCAAGCAGGGACCAGAACTCGTCCTTGGTTTGCTCGGAGCAACCCGTCTGCGGAGCATACGCGGAAAAGAAATGACATCGTCGCTCTTCTACGGCGACAACAATCTTCATCAAGCGGTCATCGAAACGTTCTACGCTTGCAATCGCGTCACGGAAACGCTCGGAGACGATCATAGCGACACCACTGGTGGTCCTGGGACTTCCACATAGAACGGCCTTGAAGCCACGTCCTATGTCCCTTGACTTGCTGCAGGACCACCTTGTCTCCTGCACCGCACAGAAATCTATCTTTCTTGGCTCCAGTGCTTCTACCAACTCGCACGAGCGGCCCGTCAACGTACCCACATTCAACGTTGCTACGCGGGTCTTGCCTACGTTACGGGACTTTCGGACTAGCTCAGTTGCCCCCCGATGCCGTCCTCGCATCAGGGACCCTCGCATACTTCTCACACCCGCCGGGCTTTGCGAGTGCGCGTCGGTTCCCGCGGACGCCGTAGCACTATCTCGAGAACTCTGAAACGTCATCGACCATATGATGTGACACAGGATGTTCGTAGGCCGGCCTGTCACTAGGGCCTGTCTCCTGCATTCGATTGTCCGTGATTGGCTCGGCTCGCAAAAGCAAGCAGTTTCCAGTGGCACCACGTGGAGGAACGGACATCGCCACCACGCGATGGCCACGCAATGAGGGCAAATTGATCGATGGCGTCGCACAATCAATGTGGCCACTATACGTGGCGTCGCGTCGCGCCGCGACGAAGTATAAGGCGCCTTTTACACTTGCGCCGCCCCGCGGCGCGGCGTGATGGTCGGCATGGCTATCGATTTTTCGCGCCGCGAGGCGGCGCCGCATCGCTTTTATACTCCGCCGCCGCAAAACACCACACTTGACGGAATTTCGGGTTACGGTATTCGGCGAATCGCGCCGCTGAGGGGAAGGGCGCGGCGCGGCGCGATCAGCCGCGGCAGACTCGTTGTAGGGTGGGAGATTTCACCGTTTCGACCAAACTTCTCCTATTGGGAAGGAGGAGGGGGTATTTAGGGTGCTGATCACGAGTCTGACATCGTTTTTTGAAGTTACAGACGATTAGTAGGCTTGCAGGATTAGGGAGTTTTTATGCGAAATCGGTGACCATGACCTTAGCCCGTACCTTCTGTAACCTAGGAAGAAAATGGAGATCTGTAGACATTCACGAAGCTTCGTATACAACGCTAAAGATATGCTTAGTGCACAGTGACCCCAGAATGGCCATATGAGAAAGGATTTTGAGTGGTTATCGACGATGAGTACCTTCCAGCAGTTTTACTCTAGGACACTCACATATCGCGAAATAAAGAGTGGTTTAAAGCCGTTTGCATTGCAGGGATTCGACTCAACACCACACTCACCAGTTTCAACCGTAGGTTGAGCGGACGACTTCGACTCCAGGCTTAAGAGAGGAATCGTCGCTCCCCATAGGAATACTACTAACATTGACAAGATGCATTGCGCTGATCAGCCAGGCGAATCCTTTCTGTTTTGCTCCTTTAATGACTCGTGGACCGTTTCCGGAGCACGGGCCGTAGTGCGCAGATGCTCGTGGCCGCGCGTCGCTGACGCTCCCCTTTCTAACTGCAATCGCGGAGCGGCGCGTCAAAATCGGGCGCGGCGCGACTGGCCGCGCCGCTCCCCAAATTGACGCGCCGCGCCGCGGCGGGAGTATAAAAGGCGCCTAAACGGGGCCTAACGGCGATAGGCCGCTTTGTCAGAAGTTGCCTCCGATATTCTGGCGGCGCCCTTCCCACTCCGATCAGGAAAGATCCCTGTTTTCTCACAAATAACGGCGTGACCAACTCACGTTTCACGGATTTACAATGCCTCCAATCTCATTTCTCAAGCAGTTAGAAGTAAAAGGGCTCACTTGTGATACGGGTTCCTCCGACGTACATCTGACGCCCGTTGTTAAATCACGAACATGCTTTGCGCCCCTTGTAGAATCGGCCACACGCTTTGCGCGCCTTGTAAAAAAAAAATTGAGCGCTCGCTTTGCTTTTCTCTGAACAAAATCTTAGTAACTTGACGTAACGTCACGTAACTTCGAAAAGATGTACATAAACTAAGCTAGCCAGCAAAAGCCAAGAACACACCAACTAGAAATCTACGCGTAGCAGAATAATTGGAGACATGCATAGATATTCCGGCACCATCGTACCTACTTCCACGAGTCCAAAGGTCTAGGAGACCGATAAAAAATCTCGCTCAAACTTCCTCCAAGAGGCCAATTTGAAGTGCTGATCACAAACCTGATTTCTTTTTTGAGATTTCGACCGACTGCATTAGGCTACGATGAGTGAAGGTGAGAAAAGTTGTCAGGGTCGAGGTCACCGATCTCGCCTGGACTTCGCCCAAGAGGATAATTGGGGTGCATAGGCAATGAACGAAATGAATCTGAAATTTGTTTTCAGTATTAAAGAGGGCCACGAAAGACGGCATGCAAAAAAACTTGCAGAATGAGTTCTGAAGAAACGGTGATGATGACCGTGACCGCCTTAGCGCAAGTTTACACTAGGACTAAAGGCCTCTGCACACTTTTGCGGCGAGTGGCGGGCGGCGGGCGACGAAAATGATGAGTCATGCCGCTCAGCGGCGGCCGTGGGATGGCTTACTACACTTGTGCTCGTGAAATTTCTTCGAATACTAGAATGGTTTCGAATGCTCACAAATGTCGAATATTCGAATTCGAATATATCCGAAGAACGCGATTTTTTTCTTGAATATTCGGATTCGGATACAATGCAGAAACGCGATTTTCTCTTAACTTGAACTCGAATGTTCAAATTCATACGAAAATCATTCGAATGCCTTTTCCAATAGGTCATTCGAGCACAACTATAGTGCTTACTCACCCGCACCAACGGTAGCGAGCTCTCGTACTTTGTCGTAATGCTAAAAACGTGTAGGCCTTTGCACACTGGACAGCTGCGGCAGCGGCAGCGGCAAAAGCATAAGCATAGAGGCATCGATTCCCGCCAAATCGATGCCTCTATGCTTAAGCGTTTGCCGCCGCCGCCGCCACTGCCGCTACTGCCAAGTGTGCCAGCGTCTTATGTCAGATTTGTGATCAGCTCTCCAAATATCTCTCTTAGGCGTTTTTTTTTACCTCTTGAGTTGTGGTGGTACAACAGTGCCAATCGATATTTCCTATGACAAACTTCATCCATAGGGAACGTAATCTCTGTTCTTCATGAAAAGTCGATGGAATACCACCAAGCCACACACATAAACATAGACAACAAAATAAGCAAAACTAAACAACAATTAAATAAGTAGAGGACGATTAAGCATCAAACACATGCGTGCGAGCATACCCAATAAACCGATTGGAGTCAGGATGACACAGGGAAATCGCTCCCTGACGAAGAACATTTACCGACAAGGCGTTCTTACTAGTGCACCATGTTTTTAAACCGTCACCGAAACTGCATAGGATCAATTGGCGCCATCACGTTCCCGAATCACTGCTGGCACCATGCCAACTCCACGGTAATCAGTAGTGGAGCTCCGGAACTACGGAAAGTGAAGTTTGGCGAGGCGACTTTCGATGGAACATTTCGGGAAGAGGTGCTATTTGATGGCTCTGCAGAGCTAGCCTGTAAGAGTGACTATGTATAAGTAGGTAGCATTTCTTGTTGAAATACGCCATCCAAAATCGTGTCAAACACAACGAAGTCTCTTCACTCCGTAGTTCGACAGTTTCGTTATTGATTATCGTGGAGCTGGCATACTGCCAGCACTGATCCGAAGACGGGGTGGTCCCGCAACGATTGGTTACGATGACGATTTGAAGACATGGTACCCTAATAAGAACTTCGTGTCACTGCTGTCGAACACCAGCTGAAACATTCACATGAAATCTCATGAAAACGACGCAAATTTCTACATCATTTGCTGACAAAGAAACAAGTCGATGCAGAGCACAGATTTTTCTAAAAATGAAAATAACGACCCACCTTGGGTGCAGCGCGAACATTCTCATTCTCGAGTTACTGAAGAAATCTTTGAGTGAGGTTGTGGGCAGAGGTGCAGATTTAATCGAAAAATTAATGGCACTATCGGGTAAAATTCGGTTTGAATACTTTACGAAAGTTTTGACGGTTTCTTGGAATCTGCGTTGTTTCGAGGATTCATCGACAAATTTGCTGTTCCCCGTCTACATAGTATTATGTGGTGAGAATGTTCTGTGAAAAATAAAGACAGTGAACGAGCTGAAAATAGTGACGTTAGAACCGACCCTTTACCGACCGAACAACGTCTATCGACTTTATCGATTTTTTGCAGAACAGACTTCAAAGCAGAAATCGCACAAATGTAATGGTGTGGGCAAGCCTCGAGTAACTCGAGAACATCACCCCATCCGATACAATAAGCGATGCAAGTATTATATTTTTTCTCTCATTTTGAAGAGGAAAGGGGAGGTAAAATTCTAAGATCTGCATGTCCGACGTGATCTATTTTCAGGGTTCGAGGGCGAAGCACTCAACCAGAAGTTTGGAGGCCCGCAGACCGGTGAGCGTATGGAGGAATATGAAACGCGTCCACTGATTTTGTGTTTGAAGGAATCGTTAGTAGATACTATACCTTTGTCCTTGGGAAAAAATTTCGAATTTCGAATGATCGAATAATATTCGATTTTCAAAATTTCGAATTTCGAATGATCGAATAATATTCGATTTTCAAAATTTCGAATTTCGAATGATCGAATAATATTCGATTTTCAAAATTTCGAATTTCGAATGATCGAATAATATTCGATTTTCAAAATTTCGAATTTCGAATGATCGAATAATATTCGATTTTAAAAAAGTCGAATTTCGAATAATCGAATTTCGAATAGTCGAATATTCGAATAATCAAATGAACACTATTATTTACTGTCGTCACCCAGTGGTTGACATTTAATTATTTTTTATTACCCACTGTGAAGGAAATGGATGGCTGCTCCATCCATTTCCTTTACGAGACCAAAGGACAATAGCAGCGGTATAATGACAATGAAGCACGCTTTGCTTCCCTAAGAATTCGTGCACCGAGAAGAGAGAAACACCCTGGGTAGGCAGGGCTAGATTGTTATAGGTCTTTCTCTATAGGTTGCTATCTTTCCTTGTGTTATAGAGAAGCTTCCAGGTGGTGAAAGAATGATTATCATGGACGGAGAAATGACACAAAGGCGATCTGGTGCAGAAAAGGCGCACTGGAGTCTCATGAATGGCATTCAGTTTGTGTTCTAGCTCCGTTGAAGAGAAACGGACCCGCGTTGGAATCTAATCTGACAAGACACTACGACTTGGACAGTGTTGGAGCGAAAAGGGGATGGCTCACTTTCATAGGAAACGGAGTATGACTGGCTCTTGTACTCCATAGCCAATGCTCTTCCTCTCTTCTTCAACGTCTTTACTGCAAGAGCAGGAGCTTTCTAGGCCCCTGAATGTTCTACCTCCCTACCGCAGCCCCTTCGGCTCTAATCGTTCCCTTTTTGTAACTGGGGTAGAAATACAAACCGAAGATTCTCCCGTAGTAAACTGAAGGTAAAAATATCTGTGTACAGGCATAACCCTAATCACTTGCGATTCACGTGAACGGCCACAGCACGCTCGACGGCCGTTTACAAGGAAGCAGGTGCGCAGCGGAGGGCCGCGCTTGCAGCGCTTACTTCGCGTCAACTCACAAGGGAGGTCAATGAACTTCCCGTGGGAATCTTATAAGTGACCTATTGAGCGCTGTGTGGGATTGTCCGAAAGGCACCCCAGTGGTTTAAAACTGAATGCAGCTAAGGGACATTTTATTTAACGAATTTACCGAATTTCCTTTTTAATGCGAAAATTTTTTGTTAAAAAGTGGTCGTTGAAAATTTAAGGACGAAATCAGTGGTCATGACAACCCCATCCTTACTCACGAACCCACACTATGAAATATCGTAAGCGGCCAAATTGTTGAAATTGGATACCATATTCGTGCTCAGCATCCAAAATAACAGTATGGGTGATGTTTGGACGAAAAAAATCGACCTCCACTCCACTTTTGGAGTCACAGTAGTACAACGCGGCCGGTTATTCTGCACCTTGTCTTGCACATACTCACCGTCGCCTATTGTGGTCGACGGTAACACCGAACGCGTTTGCCAGCTTCGTGATCAGAACCTCAGGCAACCCTCAGGACAGCATTTGTACGAAACTTTATTATCTACTTACAAAGTCATGGGGATTAATACAAGTACCTACGTTTGCAAAGCCCCCCCCCCCCCCCTTCAGTGCGGGAGAGTGGCCGAGGAAGAATAGGCTGCAAGAAGACCAATAGAATAAGTTAATCATATATGTAAATTTTAATACTCAAACAGCTTTAAATTCAATGTCTAAACAACGAAGTAGAATTAGAAATAACCTGGGGTATACATGAACTCTAAATCACTCTGTACTATAATAAACACAAGTGGAAAACAAGCAACAACTAAAACAAGTAATAACTAAAACAATAGTAACAACAACACTAAACATGTCTTGTTTCGCCTCTGCCTTCATACAAAACATGTTTATAATTAGTCACCCCGAGGCTCGTCAGTGAAGAAGGTGACTAATTAATTTAGTTGTTAGAACTGTATTTGGTGTTATATGCAAATGCTACGAATACTACGGAGTACAATACTACGGAGTGGGTCAAAAATGATGCATTTTATAAGAGATGCAAAAATTAGTAAAATTTACAAGAGAAACGTTCTCTATAGGAATCCGAAGACTGATCAGCACATCCCAAAGATGGACTGAAGCAACACATTTCGATCATGTTCGTAAATATGGTTAAAATGAGAATATGTTCTACATTTACCAAAACGCACAGCAATCCGTAAACAGCTTTCCTAGATTCGAACCTGGACCTCTCCCCGCTATCCACGCCCCGACTGCAGTGAATGATTCATTTGACCTAATAAATTGTCAGATTTCTAACATCTAACTATAATTAAAGCTCTATAGCATCTGCATGTTAATTTCTGAGTATTTCGAGGCCATTCAAGGCGTCACCTTCGCCTTATCAGCCAGCACTGAAGTGCTACAGTTTTTTGTAATTTTTGACCTACCCAGATGCCCGCAGGACATTTGAAGACCACTACGGTGCTTCTTAGACACACCCTTATAACAAACAATAGGTCATTTTGGAAATCTCCACGGGAAGTTCATTGACTTCTCTTGTCAGATTACGTACACACAATTCGGCGCACTTTGAGCGACGCACGAAACTCAAACATCGTTTTTTATCATAAGGTCAGACTCCCCTGGTTTTCGAAAAAGAGTGCCACTAACTTGTTAAGAGATTGATAAAGAATATTCGAATATTCGACTATTCGAATATTCGATATTCGAAGCCTTCGAATATTCGAATAAACGAATATTCGAATATTGGCCACTTTCGAATATTCGAATAAACGAATAATTCGAATATTGGACTTTCTCGAATATTCGAATAATCGAATAATTCGAATATTGGACTTTCTCGAATATTCGAATAATCGAATAATTCGAATATTGGACTTCGAATAATCGAATAATTCGAATATTGGACTTTTTTTCGAATAGTCGAATATTCGAAATTCGAATTTATTCGAAATTCGAAAAGGACAAAGGTATAGTAGATACCCGTACTTTTTAACATAGTTTGGCGATTCAGCAGAGATTCAACGAAAAATGTAAGTTAAAGAATTTCACGCCTACCACTGCCTATGAGAAAGAGATCGCGCTAAAGCTTCCTTTGTCAACTACATGCTTTTCGTAGGAATGAAACAAACTGAACGTACGATTGTCGTGTTTGAACTTTTCCCACCTCCCACGAGTTATTAATTAAGGCTTCCAACTCCTCCTGGGTGAGCTTCCTCATTTGGTCGTCGCTCTTCACCTCGTCACGTACAGCAGCACCATTCTAAATGTAGATGTATATGCCAGTGCAAAATTGTAGGTCTATCTCATAAACTATCGATTAGTTGCGAAAGAACGCCCAATGAGGCTCAATGAGGTGCGTGTTCCTCACCAGTGAAAACTTCTGTAGGAAAATCCGTGACAGAAAACCTGATCAGCGCAAGATACGTTGAAATTTTAATGAAGTGTGGAAGAAGTGGACTGAACAAAATTGCAGGCCCGGTTGGGATTTTTCATCCGCAAGGCTTTCTCTGCGCAAAATTAGGTTACAAATAGGCCAAAAAGGCAATGGAAAACAGTTTTCATCGTATGATGAAGTACCCAGGTACACCAAGCTTCCTACTTGCTCAGGTTGATGTTCTTCATGAGGCTGGCCTTTTAAACAGGAAGATCGCGGCTGGCTCTCAGCTGGGGCGGCTTCAAAACTGCATCAACAGCTACGTGAATGACATGGACTTCTGCAAGGAAAAAACATTGGTTGTCCGTCAGAGAAAGTTATCCAGAAGCCATGAGAGTCGCCTGGTTCGACTGGCTTCTAACATCAGCAAGTCTGTGAACGACCAACGACATCATCTAGACCTCCAAGTACCGAAATCGCAGCTCCAGCCACAGTTAGACCATATACATACATCTGTCACCGTTTCTGCCCGACCCCGTTGTGTGGTAGTTCTCCCGGCTATTTAATCAGACACATTCAGAATAAAAGGCCATCTCGAAGACAAATTATGATTTGCAAAAGAACCGGCAGCAATGGGGACCGAACCTATGACGTCGCACCTGAAGAGCGAGAGCGCCACCGCCGCAGCTGGCGGGCCCTTCTTAGCCCTAGTTTATACTTACGCCGCCACGCGGCGCGGCACCACGACCGCCATAGATATCGATTTTTCGCGCCGCGCGGTCGATATGTATCTCAACCATCGTGCCGCGCCGCGCAGCGGTGCAAGTATAAACTAGGACTTACGGAGCCCTGATGACTCACCACTCTTGCGCCAGCTGTGTGGCACAGCCAGCCTGTGGTGAAGCCCCCCGATTTCGGAAGGCCATAACTCGCTCAGGAGTTTCGTTTTGCAATTTCGACTCCCATATTCCTAATCAGTATTTCGAGCTCTTTCTAGCGATCCTGGTCCCAACTTGAACTTCCGTGGGAGTCGAAACCCTTCCCTAGTTAGATGTGGGGCACATCCCGGAGTGCCTTCTGTTACCCAATACTGTGTTCCCCTCCCCGTCAGCGGTGGGAACACCAGCTTGAAGGCGTGTGCAGTTCGTGTTTCATTTGACAGATGATCCACATTTATCACCGCTTCTGCTCCACCCCCTCTTTGCCCCCTCTCCCATCCCGTGTAGGGAGTTTGCTCCTAATGTAGTGATCACCCAGAAAAATCAGTTACGGTGGTCAATTAGTTGATATTTTTTATTTCATATTCACACTGAAGTAGGCGTTTTTCGTTTTCAGGCTGATAATCTTTAATTTGGAACGCGAATTCTTTTGAAATACTTACCTCAGCTATGGCTGCAGACATTATGTCTGTATAGTTGTCTGTCAATCGTTCGTAACAGGGATGTTAGTGCCTAAATGCATCTCTTCAAATCTAAAACATAAATAAAAGATTCCGAACTTCTGAGCCTCGTCGAAAATCATAGAAGCTGTCACGCGGGCCAAGTCATCGAAAGATAGGTGGGCCGGTCAAGGGCAGTGTGTTTCGCACCTACACGACATTTTGCTGCCCTTAGTCGATGCATTTAGAGCAGCTGTCTCCAAAAAGAATAAAATAAAGCTGGCATGCAAATAAAACGATACAAAGTAATAACAAATAAAGCAAAAGGTACTGAACGCGAATTTACGCAAATCACACGCACAGAAAGAAAACTCGCAAAAATTCTTTATGCAATTCTTTCACAGACAAGAATCCGACGCCAGAAACAACAGCATTGTGCTGCTCACTTGCTAGCAAAAGGAATATTCACTCACAAAAATCGAACAAAGCACTCTGGAGGATCAGAGCGAACGGCAAAAAAAAAAAAGGCAGCACACAAATGTAGTAGGCAAGACACATACTACAGTCGGCACCTAGAACATTATTAAACTCGACGTCGGATTGTGCCCAAACTCTAACATAGCACAGGAACTGAACACCGAAGCGTTTGACACATGCTCGATTCAATACTACTCCATGGAGTGCTTCTTGGCACTGAGGACGTGCTCGGTGCTGGTCTCCTGCGATATTTCGTCGTCGATCTTCTCACGCTCTGCATCATCTCCTCCAGATTGCGGAAGATCACCATTATGCGCCTTCATCTGAACAGCAAACCGTAAGAACTTAAAGGTTCTACCTCGAAGGATCACTAATTCTCCGAACCTGATGATGTGGATGACGCAAGCCAACACCTTCCTCTTCCTGACCTCCATGCTTCGGCACACAATCAGCAAGCACCGATTCCTGAGCACAGCGTTATACATTTCGATCCTACCTTTTAATGAATAGCCTCTGTAGAATCACGGTTCCCCTCATTTGTTAGAAAATACGGCACTATTGCACTTTACGGACTCCAGAAGTCGAGGAGAGGTCGAAAAAAAATTTCGCCCAAGCTTCGCCCAGGGGGGTTATTTGGGGTGCTGATCACGAATCTGGCATCCATTTTCGAAATTTCGGCCGATTACGGTAGGTTACGGTACGTACCGACTAGAGCTGCCGAGGTCATAATCAACGATTATTAGCTCGCCCAAACTTCGCCTATGGGGTTATTTAATGCGCTGATCACGAATATAACAGCCGTTTTTCGTTTTACGCTGGAGACGCTTGGTTGGGAGGAAAATGCGCTGAGGAACATGGAGTCGGGTGCAAATAACACCCGGCGCCTCCCCCGAAGGCACTACCGTAACCTACCGTACTCCAGCGTAAAACGAAACACGGATGCCATATTCGTGATCAGCAATCCAATTAACCCCCTAGGCGAGGGCGAAGTCGGTGATTATGACCTTGGCAGCCTTAGTCACCCGTACCTATCGTAACCTACCGTACTCCAGCGTAAAACGAAAAACGGTTGATATAATCGTGATCAGCGCACTAAATAATCTCCATAGGCGAAGTTTGGGCGAAATCGGTGATTATGACCTCGACAGCCTTAGTCACCGGTACCTACCGTAGCCCACCGTAATCGGCCGAAATCTCAAAAAAGGATATCAGATTCGTGATCAGCACCCCAAATAACCCCGTGGGCGAATTTTGGGCGAAATTTTTTTTCGACCTCTCCTCGTACTCTTGAGTCCGTAAAGTGCAATAGTGCTGAAAGTACCATTCTATGAATTCACTTACAGTTCCGCGATAGAATGAAGTGAAGGTTGACGACACCGCGTTGTTGCGGCACTGAGGCGGGATCTAAAAAGAGCACTATTGTTGGTTGCCTCATTCTGCAATCAGTGCGACTTCTCACGTTTGACCGTCTGAGTATAACGTCTACAACAGCATCACTGCACAAAATGTTCTGGAAACGACACCACGTTTTCAAACCATCGTGCTGGCACTGCTACGTCTTCGGATCAATGCTGACACCACTTCAACTCAATAACTGAGAAATCAATGGTTCAGCTAGATTTAGAGATCGTGTACTGTTTGAGGCTGCTTTAGATTACGTTGAGCCGTGCGTCACGAATTCAGTGAGTAACAGGAAGCGTTTAGAGTGCACGCGACGCGCAACGCGATGTAATGATGACGCGCATATCGATGCATCGCGTACCGCGATCGATATGGGAGCTTATTATTACATCATCTTGCGGGCACACAGAACACTCCCATACAAAGGAGAGGGTTCGTGTGTGGACCACAAGACACGTGAAACTTTATGGCGCATCACGGCCAGTTGCACCTCTGGGATAGACAATAGGCGATTCTGATCGAATTTCCAGCTTTCGGCGTCGATATCTGCTGCATAGTGATGGGGTATGAGTGAGGAAGCAGAATTAGGTACGGAGGGATGTGTGCAATAAGCGATTCAGAAGACGTTTTACAAGCAGCATTTGAATTTTACCAGCAAAGACGTGTCACAAACGTTGTGCAACAGACGATCCTATTTAGGCGACGTTCTACAGACGCCGTGCAATGAGCATATGGAATCAGGACACCTGTCACAGAAGTTGTCCACAATCCTATATAATAAACGGGAACGCGTCAGTGTGTAGGTATATATTTCTGTCAGTGCGTCTGTCTGTCACCATATGGAGATGGGCTACACGTTACACTTTTTAATCGCACGAATGCTGTTTTGAAACGCATCTATTTCCAAATTCAGGTTTTCGTGGTCCTTTAGCCTGTCCGTTCATTTAGTCAATTACACCTCACTTTATGTACGTCTCACGACACCTGTGACACGTCTTCTGAGTCCGTACGCTCGCTATGCTATGTCATGACACGCCCACTGAATCAGAATGCTCTGTTCACAACGTATGTGACACGACTTGTGAATCCGTGCAATCGCTTGACAAACCCTATCCATCCCCTTTCGCACTGTGCCAAAAACACATATGGATTGCCATTTCGAAAATTATCCGTGTTAAAACACAAAGAGGCAACCGGCGAGCATACACGGCATTATTACAAGCTGCAGTGTCATTATGTTCTCCCTTAGTGTGACTCCCTACATCTTTCAACGGCTATTCATTAGGATTTTAGATATCCGAATGAGCTATTTGAAAAGTCACATTTCAAACGTATTCGAATCCGAATTTTCATCACATAAATAGGATGCAAACGAATTCAATTGAGCAGGGCAGTCGTGGCGAGACCATCGAGGGGTGGTCCCGCCACGAAAGTTCTTATGGTGCAAGCTTGGAACCTTGGCATCCCAGTTTGGACGTTTTGCACCCGTTACTCATATGTGCATGTTACCTCCATCGTTCCCGGATAAGCAGACGACGTTCTGTAGAACTTTGAACTCGATACACGTCCCGCATTGCGAGGTGCAACGCTGCCCTTAACACACATCAGATGTTCAGTGCACTCTATAGAGCCATGTTTCTTCACTTGAACATGCGACACTCACGCTCACAATTGGAGCAGCACACTCGCTAGGGCTGTACGTGGTGCCAGTCTCTCCAAAAATTTCATCACGTGGTTTCTGAACAACACATTGTAAGCTGATTGGGCACAGCACTATCCTAGGCTCTGATTGCAAGAAACAGGAGGTTCTATCGCTGCATTTATACAATTCCATCGTTGAGTGAGGCGGCCTTATTCAATCTATCGATTAGACGATCGATATTGGCAGTTCCCAAAAACTTGCGTGGTCTGCCGATTTAAACACACCATTTGCACGCCAAATTGGACATTCTTCTAAACAAGCCTAGTGCTTATCAAATCAAACAGAACTCCTCTTCCAAATCAAAACGAGCGCTTCCCATACTAAATTACAGCCTCACCCAAAAAAGTCACAATAATTTTCTCGTTTGAAAAAATTTGGCATAACTTTCTCTGAAATTTTTTTTAGTACAGATGCCCGAAGTAGTGTAATAGATTTATAAAATTTTTATTTTTCGAGAAAACAATAAGTTAGAATCCGTTTTACAGCGCAACCAGGCAGCAGTCATTTAGGACATGTTCATACTTCGCGAAAAGAGCGACTCGTCACCCGTGCAAAACATGCATATCGATTAAAACCGAGCGCGCGCCGCCGAAAAGTGTTTACACTCTGACGCCGGACTGTCGCTTCAGTCGCTCTTGTCGCTCTAATTGCTCCAATCGCCTGTTCATACTTCCGCAGCGCTCTCGTCGTTTCCGTCGCCCGTGCAAAACATGCAAATCGATCGCGCGCCGCCAAAAAGTGTTCACACTCGAGCGCCGGCGTTGTCGCTCCAGTCGCTGCTGTTGCCTGTTCATACTTTCGCGCACTGCGCTCTCGTCGCTCTTGTCGCTGCTGTCGCGAAGTATGAACAGGCCCTCAGTGCAATAAGAGAAGACATCGAGCCATGCACTCGATTAGCCGTTTATTTATCGTTTATTTGATTGATTGTGCAAATGTCAGTTACGCGAAGCATCAAGCTGAGAGTATGATTGTTCTTTAGAAATGTTTTTGTTGGAACGTTTACAGGTGTGAAACACCATGCAAATCAGAAATTGACACAAGTAGACTCGAGAGGGTGAGGAGTCAGCATACATACTCATTGGTTATCTTTCTTGGTAAGAAAGCACATCTATGTCTAACTGCATCGGAAATGGTCTACCTCACTTCACCGTAGAGATAGAACACACCAGTGCTGCAAAAATTCCAGTTTTCCAGAACAAAAAACGTTGCGCAGAGCTGTCCTACGATGCTATCCCAGCCCCCCCCCCCCCCCCCCCGAGGCTATTTGCGCCCAGAAATGTTGCTATGCATCGAATAATAATCGTGACGTCTTGGACGAAGACAAAAATATCAAAATCAAAGAAAGTCCCACTAAATTTTCCTTGAACACAAAAATCATTCTAACAATCCTGGAGAATCCTTGGAGAAAATTGTAAGAAGTTCGTTTCTTGGTTGGATGATGATTTGGAAGATGTTGACTTTGATTTCTGTTCAAAAAAGTGCCAAATTTATCGAGAATATTGTACATATGTATCTCTATTAAAGCTGTCACATACATATGTATGGCATGAGATTCAATATTTTATGACAAAATCGATCCATCACCTTCCTTCGCACCACTTAGCTGCTACGTTCATTTAAAGCAAGATGTCTTTTAAAATTGAGAAGCGGAATTCCGCAGTTATTTGGTTCAAGTCCTTTGTGGGAATTCTAGGAATTCTAAACACATACTCGCCCGTTAGGCTGATGAATGGTAACTCCCCCTGTCCCACGCTAAAACCTTTTATCTTAGGGTTGGATGCTCTGAACACTCCAGTGCATACTGTATTCAGAACTCCCCTATTGCAACAGTATCGGAAGTGAAGGATCTTGGGTTTCTTTATAATAACAAGTTAGACTTCGCAAATCATTATAAAAATATCTTCAGGAAAGTTATTACTCGTAACTATCACACTCAAACCACATTCAAAACATACAAAATAAGGCATACCTACGTACATTTCAATTGTTTAAGGCCCTTTCGACTACTAGTACAAAAGTATTGTTGAAGGCATATAAGATTTACATCAGACCAATTTTGGAGACTGGTGCGACAGTATTTAATCCCAGCAAAAGGAAATTTGTAGTCGCCATTGAAAGGTGTCAAAATAATTTCACGAGAAAGACATATATACGTAGCTGTGGATTGACCTATCACAGTATTCCTAGTGCTAGGACTCGCAACATCCATCTCAAGCTGCCGTCCCTTGAATCTAGAAGGAAGCTAATTGATGTATCTATGGTTTACAAGATACTCAATGGTTTGGCAAAGGTAGATGTAGAACAGTTCTTCTCTCTTAGACGCTCTAACACCAGAGGAGAGGTTTACAAATTAGTAGTAGCAAGGGCACGATCAGGTGTCATGGCTAGCACTTTTGCCACTAGAGCGGGGTCATCGTATAAAGCACTGATGAGGAATACTCCCCATTTCACCCGGTTGTCTGCTTTCAAGGATTTCGCAGCTGGCAAGCTACTTACAGGTTAGTGGTGCGAATGTATGAGCCGAATTCAGGGAAAGCACTATCTTGTAGTTGTTCCTGTGCTGTACTTTGTCGCTCGTTTGAATTACTACTCGCAATATGTTGTTGTCATCGCTACTACTACGTTTACTGTTGGTCTTTTGCTTTTGTTTAACGTTCGTCTTATGCGACGTAATAAATACATACATACATATTTAAGGCGTCAACTACTAGAAATAAGAATGTACTGCTAACGGCGTACAAAACATATGTCAGACCAATTCTGGAGTGCGGCAACTCGGTTTTCTCGCCACATAAAACAAAGCATGTAGCCCTCCTTGAAAAAGTTCAAAACAATTTTACGAGAAAAATATTGATTAGATTAGGAGGGTTTTTGTATTCTCGTATACCTCGTGCGAAGATCCGCAATGCATATCTTTGCCTACCTTCTCTAGAAAGTAGGCGAAGGGTTGCTGATCTCTGCATGGTGTTTAAACTACTCCACAAATTAGTCTCCATTGATTCTTCCCAATTTTTTGAATTGTTGCCTTCTCGAACCAGAGGTGGTGGAACTAAACTCTCATTTTCAAGACCTAGAACATCAGTCAGACGGAATTCGTTCTCTGTTAGGGCAGGATTAGCCTATTTAAAGCTTACTAAGACTGCTGCTCCTCCCTGCTCTCTTCCCTCATTCAAAAGGTTTGCGCATATAATCATCACTTAACCTAGATTTCACTTTGCTTGGAGGCATTATGCAATATCTAATTGGTACTGCTTGCTTAAGATAAGCTGTTAGTTGTTAGTTGTTCGGTTCTAGTTGAGTTTCTTGCGTCTGTCTTATACGACGTAATAAATATTATGTCATACCGTTGAAGTATTCAGCGTGACCACAATATCGCTTCCATCAGTAGAATCGCTGTCGCAGATGAGAGCCTAAACGAAACAGTTATTCTTAAAGAAGATACTCGTGCTAGTAAGGCTGAAAATATTGCTTAATTCCTCGCTAAGAACAGAGGCTTTTGACACATAGTCGTCTTTAGAAGGCTTCCTGTCGAATCAATGAACACTAGTTTCAACTAACAGTTGTAATCACAGTGACCACGCTAGTGAAGGATCACCCGGAATGAAAAGTGGCGGAGTGGCGTTCTACCCCCCGCCCTTTAAACAGAGGTGTGGCAAATGTCTGCGTCTCCACTATCTCCTAAGGCAGCCACTGGACTCTCGAGCACGCCCAGGGGGTTGGGGTGGGCGGGTGGGCGGGCCAGGGGGACGAGGGGTAGAACGCTCGACCCCCATGAAAAGTAGAACAGGTCGTCGGGTCGCTCATTAAGACTATAGAAGGTAGAAGGATAAAAGACGGTTTTTTCGAAAGCGCCACGCATTCTACTTCCAGCAGACGTCGGGTAGGCAATTTGGATGGGCGTTTGATCTATACAGTGACCTGGTCAGCCAGTGGACAAGTCAGTGTGTTATGTATCTTTCCCAGACAGTACGGTTCCAAATCACCGAAGCCGAAGTGACGAAAGGCATGTTGGAATGGGCGGGAAACATGAGGCAGGAACCAGGAATTAGGTGCGTTCTACAGGTTTTCTCCAGAACCACATTCCCTCTGCCGCCAATTGGAATGCTGACTTATGTAGGGCTGGAAACTTTAAAGTGTCGAAGAAAGAAATTCGACCTTCTAGTGCAGCACATAATTCTGTACGGTCAATGCAATCTCACACTGCATCATTACGTAGAGAAGAGGAACACTTCTCGCCCAAGGAAGTTTCCGCAAGCTTTTCCTACCAAAAGCAGGAACTGTGTAGGTTCAGTTTTTAACAATTCACGCTTGGTTGGAGCCTACCAACCCAAGTAAAGAACCTTTGTGCACCGGCTGATTTCAAGTGTGTATTAATTGATCCGAGTTGTTTCTAATTATCAGGATTGAATTTATTGGATAGATCCTAGACAACAGAACTTATGAGGTATCCTCGTTTTGTGTTATCGAGTTGGGTATGACGTCTTCATGGAACAAGTTGGTAATTAGTGCGACAGCCGGCGTCATCTCCAACTGCGCCACCACGCGCCCCATTAAAACAAAATAGTAAAATGATATTACGTATGGTACATATTGTGGGTAGCAATTAATCCCAAGAGAGACTGACTCTCCATTCCCCTCAACCGCTATTCGAACGAGAAAGCTTGCTCAGAATGCCGGTTGGTAAGGGTCTGTTCATACTTTTCATACTTTGCGATAAAAAGAAGTATAATAGCATGCCCTACCTTGATCTGAAGAATGGCAAAATAAGAATCGTTCCCTTCGAACATTAGTGCGCTACGGTGTAATTACGTATTCCACACTCCGTCCGTCGCCCCAGTCGCTCCCGTCGTTCCCCCGCCGGCGCGAAATATGAAAGGCGGCAAAAGCGGCGGGAGGGACAGGAGCGACAGCGCCAGCGCTCGAGTATGAACAGATTTCGGCGACGATCGCCCGTTTTTAATCGATTTGTATGTTCTGCATTTGAATATTTCTCTTTTACGACGAGTCGCCCTCGGCGGGAAGTATGAACAGGTCCCATAAGCGGCTCAAACAGTGCTAGTAATAGCAGATCAAGGATCTCCATATCCTAGTGGGTAGGGAGTGGGCACTTTTGTCGTTTCTTTCACTGTAACACCAACATTAAAGGTGAACTATTTCACAGAGTTATAGGGCAAACATTTCTGTACAACATCCTGTCGGCAGAATTTGCTACACTTTTCTGGCGTCGCATCTCACAACTTCGACGATGTAGGAATGATCGCTGATTTCTCACAAATTGCGGCGGGACCAACTCATGCTTCACGGATTTACAATGCCTCCAATCTCATTTCTCATGCAGTTAGAAGTAAAAGGGCTCACTTGCGATAGGTGATGCTCCGTCGCAGATTTGACGCCCGTTGTTGAATCAGGAACATGAATTGCGCCCGTTGTAGCGACGACCACACGCTTTGCGCACGTTGTAGAATCGGGCACTTCCTGATCGCTGTCCCCTTTCTACAAAGCAACATTTGATGAGAATGTTCTGTGAAAAATAAAGACAGTGAACGCTGCTGAAAATCGCTCACGTTAAGACCGAACCCTTAGCGACCGAACAACGTCTATCCACTTTATCGATTTTTTGCAGATCAGACACTTCGGAGTAGAAATCGCATAAAAGCGATGGTGTGGACAAGCCTCTAGTAACTGGCTTTGAGAAAATTACCCTATCCGATACAATAAGCGATGTAGGTATATTCTCCTCGCATGAGGGAGTGAAATTCTAAAAACTGTCGTGCCCGACGTGCTCTATTTTCGGGGTTTCGGCGGCGAAGCACTCATCCAGAAGCTTGGCGGCCCGTAGCCCAGTCAACGTACGGTGGAATATGAAACGCTTTCACTGATTTTGTGGTTGAAGGAATTGTAAGCAGATACCCGTATTTTTTAACAGAGTTTGGCGATTCAGCGGAAATTTAACGAAAAATTAAAGTTAGAAATTTCACGCCTACCGCTGCCTATGAGAAAGCGGTCGCACTAAAGCTTCCGTTGTCAACTGTGGTACATACTTTCCCTAGGAATGAAACAAACCGAACGCACAATTGTCGTGTTTCAACTTTTCCCACCTCCCACGAGTTATCAATTGGGGCTTCCAACTTCTCCACGGTGAGCTTCCTCGTTTGGTCGTTCCTCTTTATCTGGCCACGGACAGCAGCACCACCCTAAAAGTAGACATACGCTCCAGTGCAAGACTATAGAATTGGGGGCGTTCCACAGGTTTTCTCCAGAATCACATTCTCTCTGCCGCCAATTGGAATGCTGACTTATGTAGGGCTGGAAACTAGAGTGTCGAAGAAATGAACTCGACCTCTTAATGCAGCACATAATTCTGTACGGTCAACGAAATCTCACACTGCATCTTACGTAGAGAAGAGGAACTCTTTTCGCCCAAAGAAGTCTCCGCAAGATTTTGTTCCCAAAAGCAGGAATTGTATAGGTTTCGGCACCAGTTTTTGCCAATTCGGGCATGGTTGGAGCCTATCAACCCACGTAAAAAAAACGTTTGTGCACCGTTTGATTTCAAGTGTTTATTGATGATGTTGGACTGAATCCTAAATGATCCCAGTTGTTTTTAATTATCAGGATTTAATTTATTGAATAGACCCCTGATGACAGAACTCATGAGGCATCCTCGTTTTGTGTTAGCTGACCTAATATGAGTTGGGTATGACGTCTCCATGGAAGAAGTTCGTAATTAGTAATTAGTGCAGGCGACAGCGCTGCGCTAATTACTAATTACGCTACCACGCGCCCCATTAAAACAAAATAGTACAATGTTTTACCAACTCAAAAGCAGTCGATGATGTCGTCACGTTACATGTTTAGAATTCGTTTTACGGAAAAAGCGAAGCTTGACAGGTGACTCATGAACGATATTAACGAGCTGACTTCTGAAGAGTAGCCACGTGTTCTGCATAACTATTCATCTATTTCTGTCCGTAGTATGTACACTCGCATACGCACTACACAGGTTGAGGGAACTGGAAAGGTCACTCCTAGAACGACTAGTTTTGTTACTCTTTCTTAGCGAAGTTCGCTATTCCAGCGTAACCTTGGTATTGTGCCGCCCCCCCCCCACAACGCTAAACACCGCGCGCGGCGCGAAAAAGTATGCAGCACCCGCGATGCGCGCGGGAAGCCATCGTGCCGGCCGAATTCAGAATGGCAGAATTTGCTACGCTGTTGTGGCGGCGCCCCTCCCTATTCCGAATAGGAATGATCCCCGATTTCTCACAAATTACGGCGTAACCAACTCACCCGTCACGGATTTACAATGCCTCCATCGTCATTTCTCATGCAGTTAGAAGTAAAATGGCTCACTTTCGATAGGCGATGCTCCGTCGAATTTCTGACGCCCGTAGTTGAATCAGGAACACACCTTGCGCCCGTAGAACCGGTCATACGCTTTGGGCCCGTTGTAGAATCGGGTACTTGCTTTGCCTTTCTCTGAACAAAATCTTAGTAACTTGACGTAACGTCACGTAACTTCAAAATTATGTACAAAAACTAAACTAGCCAGCTAAAGCTACGAACGCACCAACTAGAAATCTACGCATAGCAGAATATTTGGAGACATGCATTGATATTTCGGCTGTAACTACTTCCACGAGTCCAAAGGTCGAGAAGAGACAAAAGAAAAAATCTCGTTCAAACTTTGCCCAAGGGGGCAACTTGTGGTGCTGACGATGAGCCTGATATCCGCTTTTGAGACTTCGGCCCAGTACATTAGGCTACGGTAGCTGAGCGTGAGAAACCAATCAGGGTCACGATCGCCGATCTCGTCTAAACTTCGCCCAAGAGTATTAAATTTGATCACGGAAGGCTGCATGCAAAAAAACGTCTCAGAATGAGTTCTGACAAAACAGTGATCATGACCGCGATCATGATCACGCGGCACCACGATTGCCATAGATATCGATTTTTCGGCCTGCACGATTGATATCTATTCCCACTATGGTGCCGCGCAGCGCAGCATCGAATCTAAAAACTAGGTTTTACTATACTTGTGCTCGTGAAATTTCTTCGAATTTTGGAATGGTTTCGAATACCACAAATCTCGAATAATCGAATTCGAATATATTCGAAAACTGCAGTTTTTATGAACATTCGAGATTCGAATACGTTCGAAAAGCACGATTTCTAGAATAATCGAATTCGAAAATGCGATTTCTTGAATATATAAAATCGAACATTCAAATTCATATGAAAATCATTCGAATGCCTATTCGAAAAGATCATTCGAGCACAATTATAAAGGCTCCCACACACTTCTGCGGCAACGCCGCTGCCCTATCCCTAAAGGCCCCCGCACACTTCTGCGGCGAGCGGCGGGCGGCGGACGGCGAAATCGCTGAGCGGCTTGACTCATCATCAGTGGGAGCGGTGACGGCGAGGTACTGTACTGTTTCTAGTCGGGACCGACTGGTGCTTAACAATAACGCGCCCCGATGACGATCGTGCGCCCGCATCGACCGTCTCCGCTCTGGATCCCGCCGCGAAAGGGCAGAGCGCAGAGCGCAGACAGACAGACGCTGGAGCGGAGCCGCCGGGTGGAATGATTCACTCGGACACTGGGTCACCACGGGCCGCACAACCAGTTGCTATTGGGGTGAAAACCTGTTGCTACGTATATACATATATATACATATATATACATATGTATTTATATGTAAATACGTAGTATATACCTACTTATATACGTATGCACATATATATGTAGGTACGAGCTGGATATACGTGGATATATGGCTTCACAAGAATCGGGGGTGCGAAGGCGACTATCCTGCAACACTCTAGCAACAGGAGCCGACCCTTAAACCCACCCACAGGAGTGTCAACGAAGTGCAGATAATCGCACCGGGCCCCCTCACCTGGCCAATCGGCGCAGCCCGCCACTCCCACTGCAACAGGTTTCCACCCCAATAGCAAGTGGTTGTTCGGCCCGGGTTTAGCGAGTGCCAGAGCAAGTCATTTCCGCCAGAGACGCCGCCGGTGCCGCTGGCGGCGAGCTCTGCGTCCCTGCCCTATGGTTAAGCATAGGGCAGCGGCAACGCCGCAGAAGTCTGCGGGGGCCTTAACCATAGCGCCAAGCGGCGTTGCCGCAGAAGTGTGTGGGGGCCTTTACTCACCCGCACCAACAGCGGCGAGCTCTCGTACTCCATCGTGATGTTAAACACGTATGGGTCCTTGCACATTCGGCAGCAGCGGCGGCGGCAATCTGAACATTCAAATCCATGTGAAAACCCTAGCAAAAGAAGCACAATCCTGGCATGCTTGAGCGTATGGGCGTCAATTGCCGCCAAATCGATGCCCCTATACTTAAACATTTGCCGCCGCCGCTGCCACTGCCGTTGCTGCCGAGTGTGCCAGCGCCTTAAGTCAGATTCCTGATCAGGCTCCAGATAACTCCATTAGGCCTATGTTATACTTCGGCGACGCTGTGTTGCGCGGGCTGCTACGCACTGCGCAGCAGTCCGCGTAACACTGTCGCCGACGTCGCCGACAACAGCGTCGCCGAAGTATAACATAGGCCTTAGGCGAATTTTTTGACCTCTTGAGTTGCGGTGGTACAGCAGTGCCGACCGATATTTTCTATGATCAACTTCAACAAAAGGTAACGTCCGTAATCCCTGTTCTTCATAAAAAAAATCTAATTCCTCTTTATCATGAGCTGCCCATGGAATATCACAAAGCGGCACACATAAACGTAGACAACAAAAGAAACAAAATAAAATAACAAACAAATAACTGAACAACAACTAACAGAACTTAACCAAATAACTAATAAATAACTAAAGGACGATTAAGCACTGAACACATGCGCGCGAGCATACCCTATAAACGATTGGTATCAGGATAACACAGGGAAATCGCTTCCTAAAAGAGAACATTACTGAAAAGACATTCTTACTAGTGCACTATGTTTTTAAACCGTCACCGAAAATGCATACAATCGTTGGAGGACCATTACTTTCCGGATCACTACTGGCACCATGCCAGCCCCACGGTAATCAATAATGGAGCTCCGGAACTACGGAAGGTGAAGTTTCGCAAGGCGGCTTTGGATGGAACATTTCGGGAAGAAGTGCTATTTGATGGCTCTGGGAGCTAGCTTGTGTGACGGATTAAGTATACCTAAGAACACTAGCTGGGGGGGGGGGGGCATCACGACGTGTTCGTGCAGCAAGTTTGGTGACAGAGCGTGTAGAACCATGAAGTTGCACTTCTTTTTGAAATATGCCATCCAAAATCAAACACTACGAAGCCTCCTCATTACGTGATTCGACAGTTTCATTATTAGTTGTCGTGGAGCTAGCATAGTGCCAGACTGATCTGAACACAGGGTGGTCCCACAACGATTGATTACGGTAATGATTTGAAAACGTGGTATCCTATCGAGAACGTCGTATTTACATGAAATCCTATGAAAACGGAAATCTCTACCTCATTTGCTGACAAAAAACAAGCCGACGCAGATTTTTTTTTACAGATTTTTCTAAAAATGAAAATAACAACGCACCTTGGGTGCAGCGCGAACGTTGTCCTTCTCGAGTTCCTGAAAGAATCGTAAAGTGAGATCGTGAGCAGAGGTGCCCATACAACCGTTAGCGATTTAGCGATTTCAATAAATCAATGGTAAAATTCGGCTTGAACACTTAACGAAACGTCTGACAGTTTCTTTTGGAATTTGCGTTGTATCGAGGATTCATAGACAAATTTGGTATTTCCTGTCTACGTAGCGACATGCGACGAGAATGTTCTGTGAAAAATAAAGACAGTAAACGCTGCTCAAAATAGTTGACGTTAGAACCGACCCCTTACTGACCAAACAACGTCTATCGATTTTATCAATTTTTTTTGCAGATCAGACACTTCGTAGTAGAAATCGCACAAATGCGATGGTGTGGACAAGCCTCGAGTAACTCGCTTTGAGGACGTCACCCTATTTGATACAATTAGCGATGCAAGTAATTTCTTCTCTCATGGATAGAGCCGGTGGGGTGGGGAGGGGGGGGGGGGTGAAAATTCTAAAAACCGTCGTGTTCGACGTGCTCTATTTTCGGGGTTTCGGCGGCGAAGCACTCAACCAGAAGTTTGGAAGCCCGTAGAGCGGTGAGCGTATGGAGCAATATAAAACGCTTCCATTGACTTTGTGTTTCAAGGAATTGCAAGCAGAAACCCGTACTTTTTAACATAATTTGGCGATTCAACGAGAACTTAACGGAAAATTTCTGCTAAAAAATTCACGCCTACCACTGCCTATGAGAAAGCGGTCGCACTATAGCTTCCGCTGTCAATCACATACTTTCCCTAGCAATGAAACAAACCGAACGCATGATTATCGTGTTTGAACTTTTCCCACCTATGTACTACGAGTTATCAATTAAGGCTTCCGACTCCTCCACGGTGAGCTTCCTCGTTTGGTCGTGGCTGCGAGCAACGATACTCACTCGCAGCCACGCGTGCGGTCGCGGTGCGGCGGTGCAGCAAGGGGTAAAGGACAAAAAGGATAAAGGACGGCGTTATTCAATCCCTTTTGGGATGCGCCACGCATTCTACTTCTACGGGATGTCGTGGAGGCGACTTGAATGCGTATTTGGCCATACAATGACTTGCGGTGGCCAGCCGGTGAACAATCAGCGCTCTATCCTTCCCGGACAAGTCTGGTACCAATTCACCGACCCCGGAGGGATGGAAGGCTTGGTTGGCCTGGGCGGGAAATCCGAACCAGAGACCTGGTATCGGGTGCACGCGACAGCCGGCGCCTCCTCCGGCTGCGCTACACGCGCCCCAGCAATCAGCAAGGGGTACTTCTTGTTATTACGGGGATGCGTACGAGTTGCCCAGCATGCTACAGCGCAAAGGCGTCCCGAACTACCGCTGAACCGTTTTGCCTATGCAATACAAGAAAGGCAACAGAATGGGAAACAGAAGCAACAGAAAGCAGCAACGGTTATGCTGGTACGGGGTATACTTTCTTATGCCTAAGAAATAAGAGCTTCCTGAGTGCTCAGGAGTGGCATGATTCCAAAAATACATTTAAGGCCTAAGTGGGTAAAAAATCGTTTTAGAGGGAAAAGAGGAGTCTCGGTTGTCCCTAGAGAGTCCAATTTTTCTGCGAAAAGTTTTCATAGGCTTTCCACTACATTGTCTACAAATATTCGAGTGCTTTTACCATCATCAGATTCATTTTATTTGCATACTATGGGAATGAACTTTCATGAACTTTTCGTGTTTCCAAAATTTCAAAATCCTTACCAGATTGTATTTAGTTTACTATTTAGACCTGTAAGTTTAATCCTACCAGTTTACCACTAGGAATCGCTAAATCATTAAACAGTTTTCAGGCTTAGAGCTATTGATTAACAGTTTTGTATGAACCTTAAAACTTTGAACCAGTGAGAAGAAAAGAGGTGCCAATAAGTTGTCATGAATTAACAAAAGTTTTGAAGCTTTCACAAAAAAGATTGAGTTCAATGTTCAAAGGCTCGCTAATTTTTTATGCACTCGACTTCTGAATACACAATATGCCTGCTACAAGTGTATGTGTATCCGCAGCAGGAAACACTCAAAACGTACTGTATCTACTCTTCAAATGAGTAATCTAATCTAATATTTAAACATTTTCCAATTTTTAACGCACAACTTTGAACTTAAAACAGAGTTTTGTCCCTCTGGGATCTCTTATCATTTTCCTATTACTAGATTTCGCCTTTGGATCTTCTTCTTCGTTCAACTTTCATCAGGTTCCCCTGCTCCACTTATATCACGTGTCTTAATGAAACTCGATCAATGAACACTATTATGGTGTCACACTATGACACTCTATTTAGTCGTTCTGCCGTTATCTACCCACGTTTTGACCATGCATGCGTCTGCACACGTACTATCGGTTCAGCTGGCCCAACCTCCGAACGTCACAGAGTAAAACTCATCCTATAAGCAGGCGGCGGAGCAGCGAGGACCCCGCCCGGTCGACGTACGCGCGCGCGACCGACGCGTCAAAATGAGTATCGCTGCCGCCCCCCGTTTGGTCGTTCCCCTTCATCTGCCCACGAATAGCAGCACCACCGTAAAAGTGCAGTGCAAAACTATAGAATTGGGTGCGTTCTACAAGTTTTCTCCAGGATCACACCGCCTCTGCCGCCAATTGGAATGCTGAGTTATGTAGGGTTGGAAACTCTAGAGTGTCGAAGAAATAAATTCGACCTTTTAATGCTGCACTAAACTGTGTACGGTCAACGCAATCTCACACTGCATCATTACGCAGAGAGAAGGAGCTCTTTTCGCCCATGGAAGTCTCCGCAACCTTTTGTTACCAAAAGCAGGAACTGTATAGGTTTCGGCACCAGTTTTTGCCAATTCGGGCTTGGTTGGAGCCTATCAACCCACGTAAAAAAACGTTTGTGCACCGTTTGATTTCAAGTTTGTGGATCATTTCAAACTTGTGGATAATTTAATGGAATATTCGATTATCTCGCCCCACCAACACGGGTTCCAAAAGGGGAAATCTACGGTAACAGCAATGCTCCAGTCGCTAAATGACTGGACGTTGGAGTTGGATAAGGGCAATTCTGTGGATGTTATCTATCTTGACTTTTCGAAAGCTTTTGACAAGGTATCTCATGCAAAACTACTTCGCAAACTGGTTTTGGTCCGCATACATCCAAGGATCATCTCTTGGCTCTCGTCCTTTTTGTCTGACAGGAGCTTCCAGGTGCGTGTGAACGCTTCCCTTTCTACACCTCGATGTGTTGTCAGCGGCGTACCACAAGGTGGTGTCCTCTCTCCGGTTCTTTTCAACATCTATACGTATGAGCTTCCCGGCCTCCTAACTTCTACAGGCGTTGGCTGTTGCGCATATGCGGATGATGTAAAACTATACCACAGTGTGATTGATATGCAGTCGCATGATAAACTTCAAGAGGCTGCCGATGTCGCACTGCAATGGGCCAATGACTGGGATCTCCCACTGCCCAGTTCTAAAACCAAGTTCTTGCGCATTGGACCGTCAAGACTAGAATGCAGTTACGTTCTTGATGGGTCTTTGATCGATAAAGTTGATAGCGTTCAAGATCTGGGCTTCTTAGTAAACCAAAATCTTACGTTTGACAAGCATTATGAAATGATAGCTCTGAAAGCCTCTAGGTTGGTCTACAATCTCTTCAGAGCCTTGACAACAAAGGATTCCCGTATCCTAGTTCGTGCTTTTAAAACCTATGTCCGGCCATTGCTTGAATATGGAACAGCTGTCTTCAACCCAAACAAGAGAAAACTAATAAAGATTATTGAATCAGTCCAGAATAGTTTTACTAGGAAAGTTATGATTCGTAGTCTTGGTTTCTCATATGATCAAATCCCCTCTTCTAAGGATCGTAATATCATTCTGGGCTTGGAGACCCTGGAATATAGAAGGAAGAAGTATGACCTTATATTGTTTCATAAAATCCTTTATGGCAAGTGTGATCTGTCTTTATCTCCCCTTGGAGAGGGAAGGGATTCCACTACTCGCGGTAGTTCACGCAAATTAGTGCTGCCTAAAACCAGAACCAGATTTCGATACCATTTTTTTGCGCACCGTGCGGGTTCCGACTTTGTAAAGATGAGCAGGAAAGCATGTGTTCCTTATGATACCAAAGGTTTCATTAAATCGTTGGGCAGTTATTTGAATCCCTGAATTGTTGTGTTTTTGTGTTAGGTCACAGTTTTTTTTTGCACTGTCGAGTTGTTAGTTTTCTTGATTTTTTTCTTTTTTTCCTTTTTTGGTTCACATGGCATGTCCATGTAATAAAGAAAGAAAGAAAGAAAGTTTTTATTGATGGAGATGGACTGAATCCTGATTGATGCCAGTTGTTTCTAATTAACAGGATTGAATTTATTGGATAGATCCTAGATGACAGAACTCATGAGGCATCCTCGTTTTGTGTTTGCTGATTTTTTATGAGTTGGGTATGACGTCTTCATGGAATGACCTCGTAACTGGTAATTAGTACAGGCGACAGCCGGTGTGACTTCCCAGTGCGCTACCATGCGCCTCAACAAAAAAAATAGTAAAGTGATATCACGAACTCATAAGCCGCCTATCACGTCGACACATTACATGTTTAGAATTCGTTTCCGGAAAAAGCCAAGCTTGATAGGCGAGGTCGTGGACAATATTAGCGAGTTCACTTCTGAAGAGTCGATACGAGTTCTACATAGCTATCCACCTATTTTTGCCCGTAGTAAGTACGATCACAAACATTCGCATAGATACGAGCTGAGGGAGCTGGGGAAGTCACTCCTAGAACGGCTAGCTTTGTTCCTTCTCTCTTAGTGAAGTTCGCTACTCTACCGTAACCTTGGTGATGTGTCGGACCTCGGATGTGAAATACCATTTCCTAACGTAGGCTCTACATTGTGAGTATTTTTTACCCCAGGAGGGACTAACTCCCCTTCCTCCTCAACCTCTATTCTAACGCCTGTTCATGCTTCGCGACAGCAGCGACAAGAGCGACTGGGGCAGCAGACGTAGTGTGGTGTAAGTGATTGCAACGCCTATTTCTTATAGGTCATTCAGTCAGTCAACACAGACACTAACAAACAGCCATATTACCTGCAGGGACTCCCGAGTGGTGCGCGATGTAGTGACCTTGCATCACGCACCGCTCGGAGTAAGGCCCCGTTTATACATAGTCGCGGGCGACGCGACGCCACGTACAGTGGCCATATTGATTGTGCGACGCGATCGATCAATTTGGCTTCATTGCGTGGCCATCGCGTCGCGCCGCGACGAAGTATAAACGGGGCCTAACCCCCATCATCATCCGTCGTATGGGAAAGTATGAACAGGTTCTAAAAGCGGCTTAAACATGCTTAAAATAGCAGATTACAGAACTACATATCCTAGTGATCAGGAAGTGGGCACCTTTCTCGTTTCCTTTCACAGTAACAGCAACATTGAAGGTGTAGTACTTTACAGAGTTATAGGAGGCAAACGTTTCTGTACAACATCCTTTCGGCAGAATTTCTTTCCCTGTTGTGGCGGCGCCCCTTCCCACTCCGACTAGGAATGATCCTCGATTTCTCACAAACGACTGTGTAACCAACTCACGCTTCACGGATTTACAATGCCTCCAATGTCATTTCTCATACAGCAAGAACTAGAAGAGCTCACTTTCGATGGGGGTTGCTTCGCCGTAGATCTGACGCCGTTGTTGAACCACGAACACGCCTTGCGCCCGTTGCAGATACGGCCACACGCTTTGCGCGACTTGTAGAATCGGGCACTTGCTGTTCGCTGTCCCCTATCTAAATAGTAGCATGTGATGAAAATGTACTGTGAAAAATAAAAACACAGAACGCTGCTGAAAATAGTTGACGTTAA
>OX377206.1:6729393-6813513 GCA_947396885.1 Heligmosomoides polygyrus polygyrus | reverse complement strand
TTCGTGTGCTAGTAAGGTAGTAGTAAGTATGACGTCTTCCGAAAGTGCATACTATCTCCTATATGGATGTACATTTCCACATGATACCATTTCCTAACCACGGGTGTAGTTTTATCGTATTTTCCACGACTCCTTCATACATAGCATGGGCTTCCAAGAGGAATCACCACCTATATATGAAAGAGTTCGTCCGTCGAGTGATCTAACCTAAGTGAGATACGCGGCATCATCCACACCGTGAGCAGAATTTGCTATTGAACGTTGGATGTTGCTGCAGCAGGGGAAGCGCAGCCCTTTACTGTTTAACGCAACAGCACCTTCGCACGTTTCTGAGCGTCCAGATTCAGAAGCAGTGCCGCCGACTTCGTGCCATTAGCATGAGAGGGCCACTAAAGCGGTAAGAGTAGAAGGGGACTCCGAGTGTGGAGAACCGACAGCGACCAGGAGGAAACGATCTGAAGGAGGCATCGGGATGAGGGGGGTCGATAGGGGAACAGTGAAGCAGGCCAGGAGGTGGCACCAAGTAGGTTTAAGCAACAAGGAGGGATCAGTAGGGAGTTACCTATAAGGGGGGGGCAGTAAGGAGGATCAGCAAGGGGATCCATTACCAGTAAGGGAGACCGGATTTAGAGGATGCGACGCCGATGTCGTGCAATGGGCGTTCGCTCGCCGCCGTCGTGTCTCGTGAGCATGGGAGGGCTACTTAATTGGGGTACAGTAGTAAGGAGGATCCCGAGGGGGGGGGGGGGGGAGGAATCTACCTGCCTGCAAGAAGGGACCTGGAGGAGGGACCAGGACAGCGAACCCACAAAAAGGGAGCCGTAAGGGAATTCATACGGAGAACAAAGAATCAGCCATATGCATAGTCTCTTCATTCTCGACACAGCGGCGACTGCGAGCGCTTCCGAGCTTCTGGATTCGGAAGACCGGTCTTCTGAGTTTCTGGATCCAGAAGACGCCCCCCCCCCCCCAGCCCGTCGCACAACAAGCGCTCTGATTCTGAATTGTGTCACCGACGTCTGCCGTGAGCATGTTAGGACCACTAAGAGCGTGGCGAAGAAAGGTAGTAAGGGGGACCTCTAGGGTGAACCAGAAGAGCGAATAGGAAGAAAAAAAAAACAACCTGGAGGAGGGAGCAGGATGGGAAACTGACGGGCAGAAGTACAGTGCAGCTCAAACCAATGACGTTAATGACCGGTCCAGATTGACTGTCTATGATGAAGGCACCGAAGTGGTGAACGGCTTGATGTCGATAAAGTACGCACCAGGTCCTAGAAGTTAGCGAATTTTAAGTTTCACAAAAACTACCTTCCGTATGTCAGTGATGCTGCAAAGTCGCGCGTAGCGCGCAAGTGCGAGACACACCGTTAGGCGTGTTGGAGCACTTGTTCTATAAAACAGGGGACACCCACAGCCGACTGGCTAAACAACGTGAAGTGCAGCGTTGTAATTATCTTCTGCTGTTAAATATACCGACCAGGGGTACGCGTTTATCGATTAACGACATACCGATTTACCGGATTTGCCAGCATTTTCGTTATTTTTAAACGAAATTTAACGACGAAAATTTCCGTTAAATTGCAAAAATGACATAAATAACACAACGTAACACTTTATACGTAGAACCATTTTCTCTATCCGTAGAACCATTTTCTCTATCTCGGTCGTCCGGCTGATTCTCCAACCCTCTACTTCGGGATGTGAACTAGAGCGCGGAAATTTGAAACTTTAGGGAAGGAATGACAGAGTCGTGGTCAGCAGCCAACAAAAAAAGGCGTTTTCACCTAACTGTCATAATCCCCCTTTTAAACGATTGTTTATTCTCAATGTACCGCGTGGGGAGCTTCTGTCAGACCCTTCGGTATCGATTAGACAACTCTTATAATCAATCATCGACCGTTGAATCAAGAATTTCTGTTGGCATGCATCCAATGCGCTTCAGTTGGAATTCTAACGCAGCTTGAACGCAATGTAAAGTGTTTTAGCATTGAACTCACGTCATCTACGCACATTCTATACGAAATGGCGAGAGACTCGTTTCTTGTGTAGAACGATCGCCGTCTACTTCTTTATTGAACTCGGTGGTGCAGTCGTTCGTTGATCGCAGGACTTTCTTAGAAGATTTTCTGGTGTGTAAGTCGTATTCACCGTTCGAATTTTTTTCGTGCTCACTATGTTGTAGGAACTGAGTGGCTAAATATGGTCAATATTTTTTAAGGAATTCTCATGTTTTTGTTACGTTCATGGTGGCTTTTAATGTTTAAATCGCAAGTCCTCCATTAAACCCAATATGGCCGGAGGACATCTTAGCGAGGTGTGAGATTTTTAGTTTTCGTTTTGTAGTCGAAGTCGTTCATTTCTCTCAGGGTCATTATATTTTAGATTCTTCGGGAAGCCTAAGCTCAAATAATTGGGTTTTATTACGTGTTTCTAGGAACAAGCTGAGCTTAAAGGTGGGTTTAATATTTCATTATGTTTCTGTATATGTCCTCTTCGCCTCCCAATTTTATTGCTTTAATGTTCAATACTATGAATCAGGATGCGTTCACTTCAGAATTACTGCCGTTTTTTCTTCGATTAATCAGGGGCGGAGCATACGTCTTTGCATTGTGTTATTCTACGGTAAGGTTTTACCCTTGTGTTCATAATTCATTTGTGAAAAACTTTTACTGCGCCTCGAATGGTCTTCCTTTAGATATACGGCTTGAGACGCGGAGACAAAATCGATGGATATTGACCTATTGACGCCAACATCCGTGGCTCTCGTTGCGCAACGGTACTTTTTTTGCGGTGTTTCTGAGATGAATAGAGCCGAGCAAGGTTTGCTTCCCTTTCCGTATTCTACTGCGAAATTTGCAGTTGTTCGCTTGACCTACACCTACTTGAAGCATTTACATGCTTGAGTGATTGAACGGCAAAACGATACCCTTGCACATCGATTAGGCAGCCGGAGTGATCAATACTGTTGTAATCACATACTTTCACGCCACTCGTAGTGTATATTTGCATGTTATTAACGGTATTTTCGTGCCTCCTTTGCTCTTTAGAAGAAATCAATGCGCAGATCACAAGTAGAAAAGGAAAGGGGCTGAAGTTGGAGGGAGCGCTGTTAATCAAGTGTAATGAAAGACAAATGTAATGTAACGAAATGTAATGCAACTACAGCATTTTTCAACTGTTCTGCGGGCACTGATTTCTTGAAGTTCTCCAGGAACAACACTTTACCTAACACAAAAAGGCAATTCAGAACGCTAGTTGACTGTTATCTCCAGGAGGAGTCTGGGTTTACAGATTTTCCAGTGTTGAACGCTTTGGTATCATTTGCTACTCCTTTCATTGGTTTTTAGCAGCTTCTTCTTGTTTGACTACACAGGTAGAAATTAAAAAAAAATGCATTAGAGGAATTGTGCAGACCTATTGTCCTAACGTGTCATTTATGACAGAACCCTATTTCTGGCACTCAAATGACGTCATCTGAGAGAAAAAACTTTCAGCATTGCACTGCCATTTTGTCTGGTCGAATGACGTCTTCCGAAAACGAATAGCGAGTCCAGTTAACAGGTGTGGTTTGCTTTCCGCAGTATCGTAGTCGCGATAGTAAAATTGTTTCATCGTGATTTATTGTGTCGAGTTTCAGGACACACTCAGGACATAACAACATGGACCACATCATGATTATTAGCGTTTGCAGCTCGAACGACTACTACGGGAGATGGTAACTGTTGCTTCTTTCCATGAAAGGAGATCTTCTCCATCTCGACTGCAATGGTTCTACTGCAAAACGACGGAAAAAGCGACTACAGCTGCGCCTCTTCTACGATAGAACAGGCGACGAACTTTGTTCTATTCTTTGAGATAATTCGCGTTCCAAACCATCACGACTTTAGAGCTCGTGTAGTGCTGCTATTGAAAGTGGCTCCTTTCTTTACCTTTTCTTGATTCGGATAATGAGCATGCTATCGACGTCAACAAAGACCTCTTCCTTGGTGATCCTGGGCTTTACTGTAGTAGTCACTAACTTGAGAGATTTCATTTGAGCTAAACCAGAATTTCTTAATCGCCAATTGTTCTCCTAAATTCTCTGGTCGCGAAACATGAGAAGGAATTTGTACCAATTGGGACTTCCTCAAGCTGTTGTTGGTCCATTAGTAATGGCGGATTTTGCACATATACCTTCGGCTTCACTGGTATAAAATTCGGAGTCGTTCATGAGATTAGAGAATAGTGTCTAGGCTGTCTTATGTCCAGGTCTAAAGTCATTTATGCAGTTTATTCTAGAAGGGATCGGGTGAATATGATCAAAACTTCACATAACGTTCAGCTGATCTCAATGGGATATATAAACGGATAAGTTAGATCAGCCATACCCCGGAGTTCCTCCCCTTTCCTAGTTCTGTGTTCTCCTCCGCTGACGCGGAGAAGAGCACAAAAACTGCATTTATTTGAGCGTTCCATGACCATGGTCTCATAATGGTGCACCAGCCCGCTTAGTACCTATATTTTTAAGGAACACCAAATACAAGTGTAGAACAGAAAAAGGTTCTTGTAAGGATACGGGTCCGTGCGCGTACATATAACTCTGGGAATTTATCCATGGCGGGGGGGGGGGGGCACGTTTAACCAATCCCGCCGCCGCGCGGCACGCGTTTATGCCGCTTTGCGCGACGTCGTGAGCCATTCGCTGTCATAGGGGACGAGAATGCTGCAAGTGAAGTGGTCACTTCATTCGACGTTTGTCGGACTTGACTGAGAAACTGCTGTTCCACTGTCAATTTGTTCTTATTGAATGCAGCTCTACCTGCACATTAGGTCCGAGTTTAGCAGGAAAAAGAATGTGTCCATAAGAATGATGACCAGAAAAGGGAAAACATCATTAGGTGGATATTACTCTACTTCTTCTATCTTGTCCCTATTGTTGTTCGTGCAAATCTGACTCTCAACTTCAGAACAACTCTCCAGTTCATGTTTGAGATTAGTGCTTTCCTGACAGTGAACAGACAATCATTTTCGTCCACGCAATCCAATTATGTTCGAATAGGATTTTTGTGAAGTTGCAAACTCGCCCACCCCTAACCCCCTGGGCTTGCTCGAGAGTCCAGTGGCTGCCTTACGAGATAGTGGAGACGAGACATTTGCCACGCCACTGTTTAAAGGGCGAGGGTAGAACGCCACTCCGCCAAAGGCGACAGGTATCTCACCATCAGAACCAGGTTTTACCGGGGTCCAGTGTTCTACCCCCTCGTCCCCCGTCCATGTAGGTTTTCGTAAGCGGTGGCGCCTCGCAGACATTCGCTCTCGAAAGTGGAGAGTTCGGACTGTTAGCTGAACCGCCTCTGGCGGCTCCAGGACTCTTAGGCCTATGTTATACTCCCGTCCTCTGCAGCGACACGGGAGTGCACAGCGACGCGACGGCTCGCGATGCGCGTCGCGATCCGTCGCCATCGCTGAAGCTTATGTAGTTCACGCAGTTCTGCAGACGGGGACTTTTGCAGAGTTTTAGCGTTGGTGTCGACTGACGTGAACTTGGAACGCGGCGATACACGACGTACAAATGTGCCGGCGACGGGGTTGTATACAATGGGCAAGGATACGTGTTGGAAGACGACCAATCCTGGCGGGTCTTTTTCGACAGAAGGAAGAAACCAGGGGCTGCCGTTACCACTCGTATCTGTAAGCGTAGGGTAAGGTAGGGACTGTGGGAGCTCTTGTTCTTACGTATGGATGCGTCTTAGCAAGGTATTTGGATACCCAAACCTGGGATAAATTATGGAGATTTCTAAACGCATTTCTTTCGCTCAATCTTCTGTACAATCGTCCAATTGGAGCAAGACCTTCCATAGTTTTAAGGTTCTCTATCTCCGTTCCAATGTCTTTTATCTCAGCTGCTTCAAGGTGAAAAGATGTTGTATAGTATATAGCAGATTTTATTCTTTCACCGAGAGCACCAAGACGCGCACCAACAAAGAAGTTGGTCGGACTTCTTTGTTGGTGCGCGAGGAGAGAGAGGATCCATTGGAGCACTCTGGGAGCGACAGAGACGAATGGAGACGCTTTTGGCTCCCGCTCGAGCAACTCGATGGTCAACGGGACAACATTGATCACGAATCTGGCATAAGCTTTTGACTCGAAAAAAAAAACGGCCTAGAAAATATCTCCTCAAAAAATTAGCCGTTCAGTTGGCACATTTCTGTGCCAGGCATGTCAATAGAACCTCCCTGTGACTTGTACGGCACAGAAATGTAGATTTTGGTGCCGGCGAGGAAGTTCAGAGGCGAAAAAATGCGAGGGTCGGCACAAAAGTGAGAAAAACGGCCTAGAAAAATATCTCCTTGAAAAACTAGCCGTTCAAGCCGTCGAAAAAAACCAAAATGAGTCTAGCCACGACGAAAACCATACGAGGAGAACAACAGGGACATCACATGACCACCCAACATCACCAGACGTGTGTTGAAATTGCTGTGGTATGGTCACGAGCCAAGGAAGTGTCGAAATAAATGAGCGGAAGTGCATAGAATATGGCATGACAAGCGCTCCCCCCTCCGCGACCATCGCTGCCCGTCGCTCGTCGCAGTAAGGTAGGCGCGGAGGTATAACACCCCTCTGCGATGCATCGCGGGAGCGATGGCGCGTCAACTGACAACCGCGCTCCACTGCGCCGTCCGACACTGCAGCGAAGGCACGCCGTTGACGGTTGCCCCGCGCCCGTCGCTGGAGCGACGCGGGAGTATACCATAGGCCTTACACACACCTCGGTTTAGGAACTCCCGCTGGGGAATAATTTAAAGGGCAGAATCCCGCGATGCACATCGCTGAGAAGGTATCATACTTCCCAGCCCCGTGAGGTCGGGGACATGATTCGCGCAGAATTTCGCCTGAGAAGTGAGGAAAAGAAGTAACTGGATGTGTTCCTCTATTATTCCTGGCTTAATTTTCGCTACCTTGACTTTACATAGAGCCGGTAGCCTTATGTCATTGGAATCATAAGCTACCTTTATCATATTCTCAGATGTAACGGTTTATTTTGCTATTGGATAAAAGGCAGACGTCGAGAGTCGCTTATGTAGACTAAAGTACATTCCTGCTTTTAAAATGAGGATATCTGGAGTATATATTGTAGACTCCACTAATCCTCGTTTCTAAAGCAGAAGTAAAGGTACCTTCTCAGTATATAGTCCTGCGATTGGGTTGATTGATATCTTTTGCTCCGCTTTCTCTGAAAGTACCGTTGTTGACTTTTGCATGAAGATCTGTTGCAACAGGGACGAGTTTGAGCGAATGTCCGTCGAGGCATTCGACGCTTTCCTCGCGGACAGATGACTGCTCTGGAGAACACAGGATATGTCTCAGTTATCGCTTCCCATGCTCGCTGTCTTGTCGGCGTGGCAGCGACAGCCAAGCTGTTCGATGGCGATTCGAGTGCACTCGAAATTAGTGTCGTCGGGCTAGAGTTCCGAAGAAATTCAACTATTCAAAGGGCCCTTCTTCGAATAGCTGGCCGGATTCCGGAAGAAGCTGTTTCTGGCCTCAGCACTGTTTGTCGACGACATTGGAGGATTAGGAGACAGGACAAAACAGTGTGATGAGAGTAAGAACACGATGACGCAATGGGATCAGTGGTTTCGAGACGTGATAGTGGAGTCGCTCTTTGAGAACGAACCGCCGCGCAAGATTGGAGGGCCGAACACATCCTCCAGCTGAGACGACGTACACTGCTCAGCGGAAATGCAGCTCTCCATGATTGTTGGATCGTTGAAGGCATTATCGACGATTCCAAGGAGATTTTTGCGAAGATTACCACAAAAGGCTATCCTGTCACCCTGGACAGCATCCTGACGAAGCACATATTACCAGCACTACTGAGGAGTCCCGGGGAGGTTCGTCGCTTCTTCTTAGTGTGTTCGTCTGAGGATATAGGGACGAACCGAGCATATTAGTTTCATATCCTTTATTTTTCATCAACATTATTCATCCTTTTTTAACTTATTGGATAGTGCACAACACTGTGGACCATCATGGAGGCCTCGACGATTCCTTTTCTGGCGTTCGTTCGCCAGGGACTGAAAATGCGTGCTCCCTCGTCAAGCGTACAGTGAAAAACTTCGGAGTGAAAGGAGCACTGGAGAAGGATCGGTTTTGGAGTCTGTTTGGAAATGGCAACATCAGTACGGTGGTTTTCGGATTTTGGATTCTCTCGTCCCAATGCTGCAGTATTCCAACCGATGCTGGCGCAGTCGCAGCGACAAGGAACTGCCGTTTCCTCGACCAAGAAGACCGATTTATAATGAACATTTGGAATAACTGACCACTGCGATTGGCTACGGTGATGAACTGGTGGTGGTGAACGAGGCTAAGGCCTTTGGTATACTCCCGCGTCGCGGCGACAGGGTTGCGCGGGTAACTACGGAGTGCGTAGCTAACACTGTCGCCGCGACCCGTCGCTAGCGCGCCGCGGGAGAACACCAAAGGCCCAAAGCGTTACATGGGCGGACATGTGCGAAAGGAGATCGATTCTACAACGTCGACGCTTGGAAAGGATTGTGCAGTACCTGTCTCGAGACGTTTGTCTAAGGAACTGTGGCAATGTGGAGATATCCCTGATCTCAAAGATCGCTCGCGATTAGCTGATGGAACGACAGGAAAGGATCAGTGTGTTGCATTCGATTGGGCCCGCTTGTTGGATGACCTCGTGAGGGTGGTGGATAAAGGATGGCGTTATTCAATCCCTTTTGGGATGCGCCACGCATTATATTTCTATGGGATATCATGGAGGCGATTTGAATGTGTATTTGGCCATACAATGACTTGCGGTGGCCAGCCGATGAACAAGTCAGCGCTATATCCATCCCAGACAAGTCTGGTACCAATTCACCGACCCCGGAGGGATGGAAGGCTTGGTTGGGCGGGGCGGGAAATCCGAACCAGGAACCTGGTATCGGGTGCACGCGACAGTTGGCGCCTCCTCCAACTACGCTACACGCGCCCTCAGGGTGGTGGATATGCTCAACAATTTCGACGACCGCGCAGGAGAGAGACGGGCAAGGCCGCGTCCAGCAGTCACTAGCAGTGGAGAGTCGCTGACATCAGAGAGCGAGTACGACGAAGAAGAGGAACGGAATTAGTGTGGGCTCTGTCAATGACCATGCGTTCATCTGCATCTCCTTTATCTAGAAAGGATCGCGATGCAGTCTATTTGCTTGATGGTTTTGAATCGGAGAGATTTTCGGACCTTAGATTCTCACGTCCCAAAGCGGCCTAGAGGGCACCAGAAGCAGCGCTGGGCTGATACGTTACACAAGGACTTTAAAGTAGCTGGTGTCCACCCAGATCTAGCACGGGATCGGGAAAGATGGCGACATGGCGCCAGAAAAGCGGACCCCGCAAAGAAGCGGGACAAACGCTGAAGAAGAAGAAAAAGAAGATTCTCACGTCCCAATGCTGCAGCATTCGGATCGGGTCGTGTTAAGGCGCGTCGCATAGGGAACTGCCGTTTCCTCGACAAAGAAGACCGATTCATGATGAACATTTGAAAGAAGTGAACACTATGATTAGCTACGACGATGAATTCGAGCGCCGGCGCTGGACGAGACTAATACATACGTTACGTACAGTCAGTCCCATCTATAACGCGTTTGAAAGGACCGGAGAAAATCCGCGTTATAACGAGAGTCGCGTTCAAACCGGAGTTGAAATTTTTTGCACCATTTTACGCACGGATTTATCCAAAATCATACGTAATGACTCAATATGGCTACAGTGATAAAAACGTGGCCATGAAGAGAATATGAACGCAAAGAACAACTTTAGATTATTAATGAAACCCTGTCTTTAATTTGTATTAAAGACAGGGTTTCATTAATAATCTGATTTGTATTGGCGTAAAAGTAAGCTGGCCAGGGTCGGAAAAAATTCTCGTTATATCGTGAGCTGCGTCCTATCCGGAGGTGTTATAACGGGAGAGCACTGTATATGCGCAGGCGCAGTCCTATTTTAAGAGGGTAAACCGAAGGGACGCATTTGTTTCTGGGTTGTGACGCTCTACGTCTCCCCAGAGTTTACCCGAAAAGCTTCACGCCGTAAGGCAGCTGCTGGCCTCTCGAGTAAGAGTGAGGGATAATGAGGCAGACACCTTCTCCCCTGAACCAGGGTTGTATATGGGTGCGCTTCCCCTGATGCCGACTTTCCCTACCTGTTTATTTTCTCTTTCACGACGGGCAGTTGCGCATGCCTACTGCGAACAAGAGTAAAGAACTAAAACAAAATGAAAGTCGACTGCTGACTTAAGCATGAATAGTACATTCCAGCAAGGCTACCACCTTTATCAAGAGGCATAATTTACCACTGGACTACGTTGCCTTCAAGAAATTGCTGAAATTGGGCTTGACTGCATTCAAGAAATTCCCAAACCTATAGTGCATTCACTAATTCTGCTGCAGTTGAATCAATTCTCTTTAAAAAATTCACCTAATTTTGTCTTGTAAATGTGATTTTTACTTTTATTTTGTCCTTATTAATGCGCTCTTAGAGATAAATTTTTTATAATCAAATCTGTTAGTACGATCTAAACTGGCCGAGCTGGTCCAGCTTTGTCATATTATGTAGGCCATTCTGAAGTTCTCTAGTGCGTCAGTTTGTCCAGGTAAACGGAGCATTTGCGCTGCACCATAGTGATTCTTTTTCGGTTGCGATTTCGGGGAGCAAGCTTCACGGGGTAATCCCTCAAACATGGGTAATTAAACCGCTCCGCTCTTTCCTGCATTCTTTCCCTTGATCTCCTGGAAATTTAGAGGGCAAGGGCCAAGCTTACGCTAAGACATGCTAAGACGTGTTGAGCCGCGAAGGCGCTGTAGAGGATCATAGGCGGATTTGAGGTGAAAGAAAATGCTTCCATCATGACACAGAGGAATAGAGGCGATCAGCGGCGGTTTGGTAGCTTATGCGTTGAATTCGATCACGACTTCTCGAAGTCCTACCCCACATTTTTTTCAATGCCACCAAAAATGAATTAACACGTTAATTGTTTCGATATACTAGGGTTCGTAAGACAGACTCAGATAACACCTGTTTCTATCACTCCGTAATTCGAGTGACTCGAAGTCAGATACAACCGATGCGAAAATGAATCATTCGGATCCCGTGTTTGAACGAGAAATGAAAATTTAACTTTTATGAAAACAACACACTCAACAAGCCAATAAGCGTACCTTTCTTTGCGTTTTTCTCCTAGCCAGATAAGCATACTCGGTTCCTGATGGTTTCGCTGTTCTAGAAATGTCCTCTCTGGCTAGCATGGATCCGATAACCAAGGGAGTCTATGCACGCATGCGGCCATCTAAAAATTGACCGATTACATTCTAATCTTCATACTTGACCTTCATATCGCTTCTTGAGCATGTTGCTGAAGATATGGCCCAGATCCAAGTAGTTTACATTTCCATCGAGGAAGAGGTATTTTAGATAACTATAGCGGTTGAAAGCAGTGGACGAAATATTTTTCCGCCATTATTTTTCGAACAACAACAGTTTGCTTCCCTATTGCACTATCCAACTCCATCGAAGTTGAATTACACGTAGACATGTTCTCCTATGTTGTTGTGTGATGCGATTTTCGGGATAGTGGAGTTTTTCTCCCCTTGTGTCGCTGTCGGCGCTGGATTAGCCTGTTTCTTACTCAAATTACAAAATTTCTATTCAAATTAATGAGGTTGAGATTTGCTGTTTTTGTATATTGTTTGAAGATGTCATGTTCAGCTTGTAACTCATGCCTCGTGCTCATGTATCTCGTTAATAGTAATAGTAATAGTTGTTCAATTGTTCAGTTGTGTTTGAAAATGTTGTAATGCCGATGTGTTTATCCTCCTTTTCCGAATCTTTACGCAGATTAGATGCCAATTAAATTAAATGTCGCATTGTAGTTTTTCTTCTAGATTTTCCTATGCAGTTCAATTAGTTCATATGAATACATTCGTTTTTACATTGTAGTGTTGACAGCAGGCTCGAATGTATACTCAAGACCCTGCAGACTAACAAAATCTACGCTTACTATGACATAAAATAGTGGCTTGACGCCGCTCGAAATCCTCTCCATAGTGTCTAGTAGGTTATGGTACTGAAGCACCCTGCAGAGGTAGCCTACACACGGCCTGCCGACATTGATCCTTCGCGTCGCGCAATCGATATCGGTGGTTCTGATGTAGCACCATGTCTGTCTAAACCGCCCTACATGAAGGTGTGTCTACTGCTTGGTTCTAAAATTCGAAAGTAGTCTATCGATATTGATTGTGGAGTCAATACCGTGTAGCATCATCTACCATATTAACGCTATTCCGATATTAGGCGATCAAATCTGTGGAAAAAAATTGAAATTTCTGGAGCTACTATTCAACCTCATCTCGTTGAAGCTCAGCAGACACATCGATCGGTATCGATAACCTTTGTGGCTGCCGTCATATTTCGTAAGATTTCCATATCAAACCTTCAAGCATCAGCGGGCATTGACAAAGTCGAGCGAGATGTTGTAATGTGGGATGCGATACGATTTCTACTCTAACCGGATGCCTTGAAGGCCTTTTAAATGTGGGGGGGGGGGGAAGCCGATGGACAAGTTAGCGTTGTATCCTTCCCAGACAGATCTGGACTATTCACCGACCTAGAAAGACGAACGGCTCAAGCGCACAACGGACACGCGACGTTTCTGCACGTCTTCTGAATCCCTACGTTTCTAAATCGTTGAAATTTTGAGGAAAACACCGTTGACTTGATGAAATCGCTGAATCATTAAGCATTAAATGAGCACCCTTAGTGAGAACCGCGCCGAGGGAATGTTTTTGCGATACCGCCTGCCGCAAATGTAGTCGTGAGAACTGCTGCTGTATTAACTTTAACCACGCACTGTCAGGATAGTCCCATTTTTAGATGCAATACGTCGCCACCGATGCAGTTAGAGCAAATCGTCACCTTCCTCTCGGTTAAGAGGCTTTTCTGATCCGTCGCCGTGATGATTCTCTGATCGAGAGCTTACCCCGCTACATTTACTTCACACTTTCGGACATCGCAACCTCGCTCAACTTCTCTGAATTCCGTCCTAGCGCTTAGGAGGGGCCAATGATTTTTTCCAAGTCTTGATAAGACATTTGTCCCTGAAGATGTTAATCACAAAATTGCATTATGCTCTCACATTGTTGCGTTTTGATTGTTGAACAACTCATCTTGAAGAAAATCAGTGTGCTTGTACTAAAGGGAGCAGTACATTGAGTTTTCCGAAACGATGATTTCCCGCGTCCTTGTCACACAGTACCGGTTCGGTTGGACTCACTTGCCTACCGTATTCATGCTGCTGACGACGCATACGATATATACCTTCGTCCTTGGGAAAAAATTTCGAATTTCGAATGATCGAATAATATTCGATTTTAGAAATATCGAATAACCGAATTTCGAATAGTCGAATAGTCGAATATCCGCTCTATGTACTGTTTGCATCACCGTTTGCGGGTTAAAACGCAGAATACTTGTTAGGTAGTCTCCACTCCGAAGAGACATGGGAATACCAGCAAATAAATGAGCGTTAATGGAATCGCTGAACAGCCACAGTACGCAAATAACCCAGACTCCGGAAGAAACGTGAGATACTTAACCGATTCACCTAAGGTTTTTTTGTTGCCAACACATGAATAGTCATCGCTTGTTTTTTTTTTTGTTTGAAGATGAACCGCCAAAGTTCTCCGAAGGTGTTGCGAATGAGGAGCATCTTCACAGTGCAAGGCAAGCGAACGAAAGTACAGGTGTCGTCACTCACAACGCCCTTCCTGGTTTCTCGTTATAGACCAAGTCAGCCATCTACAGTCGGCTTCGCACCGTAGATGTAACCAAATTGGGCGGTGCAAGGCTGGTCGGGAGAGGACGCAGATACCAAGTCAGCCTACAAGCGACTGGTTTGTGTGCTTAGGGCATCTTCATTCTCCGCGACGAAAGCGACGAGGCAGAAGGATAACGACTAGTGATTCGAGATTAGGTAGTGTGCATAAACACCCACTTATAATCACTTCTATACCAAGCATAATGTACTGCATTAAAGGATAAAGGGAAAACGACGGCACTACTCAATCCCTTCTGGGATGCGCCACGTATTCCTCTTTTTACGTGATGTCGTGGAGGCGACCTGAATGCGTATTTGGCCATACAATGACTTGCGGTGACTAGCTGGAGAACAAGTCAGGGCTTTATTTTCCCACACGAGTCTGTTACCAATTCATCGAAATCAGGGATGGGCGGAATTTCTGTTTTCTGTTTTCTGTTTTCTGATTTTCTGGCCATTTTGGGCAAATTTTTTCTGTTTTCTGTTTTCTGGGAAAATGACCAAAACTTGGCCAGAAAACAGAAAATGGAGTTGCGAACAAAATTTTATCACAGAAATCCAATAAAAAGGATCCAAAAGGTATCGTAGAATAGTGAGCTTTATTCCAAAATGGTGTTTCTAGAGTATCTTACATGGTAAGCATGTGGCGTTTTTTGGATGTGCTCATGTAGTAATTGCGCCATATGCTCATGAACTATGCCGCTTTGTTTGCTTGATTGATTGTGTAAGTGCTGCTGGCAAGGAGTATAGGAGTATATCGTAGAGCATTTTTCAACTTTCATAATTTGGCTTCGTATTCTTTCGATTTTAACAGTAGTTTGGACTGTCTACGATCACTAAAAATTTTATTTTAAAACTATAAAACTAGTACTCTGAGGGCATTTAATTATGTATTAACTAACCACTTGTCCTAGAGTTACTGTGGGTAGGGTGGGCACCAGCAGCGTCTCCATACGTCCATGCCGCGTGCCAGGGTGCTCCATGGATTCTTTTCGCTCGAGGGACACGAAGAGCGTCATATTGTTTGTTCAGGGCTTTGGCGAAGAAGTCCGACCAACGCGTTGTTGGGCATCTTGGTGTTCTCTTGACATCCCGCGAAATCTAGTCGGTGTCTGCGAAGCGCATTACGTGGCCCATCTAATTTTCGACGAATTGGACATGCGACAGCATCTCTGATCTTCGAACGTCGGTGAAGCTCGGAAGTCTCGAGGCCTTCTCTCACTTGTGTGAGTCGTGTCACTCTGAGCGTTGCCCTCTCGATTCCGCGATACTGATCGCTTATTCATCCTGCCTTTGTAGAGCCCAGATCTCTGATACGTATGGGCAGGAAGAACAGTGAAGTCGAAAAGGTAGGTACGGAGCCCCGACGTTCTTCGTCTTCCCCACTTCTCTTTCGACACTCTTGACGGCTCCTCAAGCCGCTCGTTTCCTCCTGCTCAGCTCCGGCGCTAGTTAGTTGGTCATGTTCACTTCGCGACCCAGATACACATGTCTGGAGCATTCGGAGATGTTCGTTTCGTTGAGCGAGAATGGGGCATCAGAAAATCATCCATTCCTCATGAACATCGTCTTCGTAAGATTCAGCTGCAGCCCAACGTTCCCACATACACGATCGAAGTCGGCCAGCATTCGACTGGCTGATGCTCGGTGATATGAGCACGATGTCATCAGCGAAACGAAGATGGTGCAGCTGCTGGCCGTCGACTTCACTCCCATGTCTTCCCATTCGAGTTCGCGAACGACGTTTTTGAGGGTGGCGCTGAAGAGAAACGGGGATACTCTCTCATCGAACCTCATAAAAAAACCTCTCTGTTCACGTTGGCATCGACTTGTTGTAGAATGGCGAAACCTTTATCGTGAATCCACTGTACAGCTCTCGAAGGATTCTGACGTACAGAGTAGGAACGCCCTGAGTGAGCGGGGCTTCGAGGACCGCTTCAGTCTCGACAGAGTCAAATGCCTTCTTCAGATCGACGAACGTAAGGCACAGCGGCAGATTGTACTCTCGCGACACTTCGATGAGCTTCGTAATGGTGTGTGTGTGTGTGGAGGATCGTGCTGAATCCTCTCTGAAATTCTGCCTGTTCGCATTGCTGTCCCTATTCAGGATGACTCGAGTGAACAGCTTGTAGACACGAGCATCAGGCAGATCGCGCGATTGTTGCTAATGCCGTGCACTCCTCTGTACACCAAGGCGGTTCTTCTGGTCTTCCACTGAGATGTAATATGATATGTAGATATAAGGAGAAATAATAATAATAATAATAATAATAATAATAATAATAATAATAATGTGATGGAGAGGGTATACGCTATGCTCGGTCTCCATTATATGGTGTCTACGCATTCAAGAAAGCAGCTCCGCCCAAGACCTGTTGTGCTGACAGCCCCCTCAGACACAATCTCGTGTTGTTCTGTGAAATTCACATCTTTAGTCGGCTAAGTAGTAAGGTGCTGTAAAGAGCATTTATGTTGGCCTGAAAATTTTTAGCTAGGCCACTAACAAGGAAAGGTATTCCCGAGGAACGAAACGAACTAGGAATACAGATTGTGGCGGAGCCAGTAATACCAACGAATCTCTGCACAGCTTTAGAGTATGTTGCGAGAGTGTGTCTACAAACTCTAGCAATTGAGTTGATGCAAACAGTGATCATTGAGCCTTCATCGTGTTCGGTACTCTAAAAGGCCAGTTTCTTACTAGTAGGACCATTATCTAATTGAGGCGTTAGCGGTGAAACGGAGCTGATGAGTAATGTTGTATACTTCAAGGGTCGAGATTCCTAGTATCTATCAGTCCACATTTACAACTTGCTGATTGCAGTGCACTGGAGTGTAATAGAAATTTTTATAAACGCTTGCAAATTAAAACGCTGGTTTACGACTACATTTCTAGTCATACAAAAGCATTTGCTACTGGAAATATAGATTTTTGGGTATAATAATTAGGTCATTTGATAATTTCGAAATTTTCTGTTTTCTGATTTCTGTTTTCTGATTTTCTGGCGTTTTTGGCCTTTCTGTTTTCTGATTTCTGTTTTCTGACGAAAGCGATTTTCTGTTTTCTGTTTTCTGAGAAAATTTTCAAAATTTCCGCCCATCCCTGGTCCCGAGTGGACATTGCACTCTACACACTACCTCGAGTCAGCGCGCGGGAAACTTTCGCCATGGGTCGTCCTAGGGTTTGGTTGCTTTGCTCTGATTAATCCGCATCGGATATCACAAGTTTTCGATCTCATTATGTTCGGCAGAATGAAGTGACCGTAGCTTGCCTGTTTTCAATGTGCGCAATTTAGGGAGATTTCCTTCTTTGTTGGACTGAAAATGAAACAAGAAGTCTAGTTCGGTCCTCCTGGCAGTTCATAGTGTTTCACGTGTAAGTTCTATTTCAGCTATGTAGCTAGACTCCATCGTTCCAGTTTTCATCAAATTTGCTAAAATCTGAACCATATTATAGGGACAGAAATCATTCCAACCGTATGGGATTATTTCGCGTCAGCAGCAAGAATTACTCGCTGGTGAACGGGTTTCAAGAATGTGTCTACAGTGGGGAGGGAGAGGAATGTATTTGGAAATATGATTCGGAGGTCAGATAACTAACTCTTCGTGTTTCTGCTTTCATATTGTGTCCTCGAAAGATACTAAATTTAGCGTGGTTCCGCGACTACTTGATCTATCTCGAGGTCGACAAAGTGATAAACAAGTCGAGGTGATTCCAAGCGACCCAGCAGGACAAGCTGATCATCACCAGAAGACGGTGGTCAAGGTATCACATATCATTTCCACGTCGAATTTAAGAGTTCAAATCAAATAGGACAACTTCCAGTCAAGCTCGACGCGTTTGAGATCTAACTGACCATCTTTTGAACGAAAACGAGTCTTCTCCAGATTGAAATGGAGACTCTGAAAACCGTTAAAATAACTTTTGGCACGAAGTGGCTCGGGGGGGGGGGGGTGTGGTTGACATCATGCAGGGCAGCCCTATATACAACGCTTTGTGTAGTATGAAATTCAGAGACTATATAGTACTGGTTCTGTTCTACCCATATGGTGAATGAGCTAGGCCACTTTTGATGTAAATGGCAATACATGTGACATGATACAAAGGCGGATAGCCGCAGAGGACAAGGTGACTTCCCAAACCGTGTTGGGCCTAATTTTTTGCTCAAGGAAGGCTTAGTGTGGCCTTTTTTTAATTCGCCTGTTATGCTATGTTATGCTTCGGCGACGGGCTGCAACGCTTTGTATAGCACCCGTGCATCACTGTCGTCAACAGCGTCGGCGACGTGTCGCTGAAGAATAACATAGCCAATACGAGAGCATATTTGTAAGTATTTGCGAGATAGGCGAAAGTTTAGACACAGTGGAAAAGTCTTAATGAGCTGGCACTCTGAACACTCTCACTACTCGTTTATAGATCATTTTAGATTTAGATCAGTTTATAGATTTGCACAAATTGCAATTTAAAACTTTTCCTTTTTTTGAAGTTAAATGGGCCAAACACGAGGATGGATGAGTAAAGCAACCTAAATGACCTTATAGATGCAATTGAAATGCTGATACTCCACTCTTACAGGTAGACAAGATTCACTCAGTTCCTATTCACCTACATTTGTCTCTACCCTTGGGTATTCTAAGAATATTCTTAGCAAAAGCTCTTTGAATCTGCATGTTTTGAAATACGCGCCATGGGAAGTTAATTGGATGTAATTTATAGCTGCACCATTTAAATTTTTAATAAAGAAGACCCAAGTCCTAGCATTACAAACGCACCACCATTATCAGCTAGAATCGCCTTCTCCCTTTATCCTCTATCCTATGGCTGAAAGGGTACCTTTGCCGCAAGTAATTAAATGGACACACTGCAGCCGTGGAACCTCGAAGAGTAGTAGAAAGTCAGCACTATACAGCATGTTAAGATTATTCTTAGGATACCCTACACCCTCCAGCTCTCACGATCAGTAATATCATCGAAGCAGTGTGACATGACATGCGGGACAAGCCGATGGGCAGTTCATTGTTTAAAAGGTCTCATAAACGCATCGTACAAGCTTTGCCATCCTGGAGGACATCCTCGATGATTTGGCCCATACGTCAGCGTGTCTGACTTTCGAACGTCTTTAAAGGTCGAAACAATTGCATATAATATGCGAGATGACATTCTTCGATTTCTACGATATCTCTGCGTGCACGGCGCACCCAGGACGTAGCGCACGGCGTTGGACGTGTGACCATTAGGTTAAAGTGTTCCTCCATATTCTCTAAATATGAGACGAAGACAGACTAAAAGAAAAAATGGCTGAAGGATTGAGGCTGAAGGTTGTGATAACAGTTTGCATACTTTTACTTTTACTTTACTCACTTTTTCATAATTTGGACTACTTTACTATTGAAGAAATAATTTCTAATTTTACACATGCCGTCAGTTATATTTTTATTTTGTTGTTGTTCACTACGAAGTTCAATCCTATTTCGCTGACGATGTCTTCTTTTCCACGCAGAACGTGCTCGTAAAATGTCCACCGATTGACAACGGAAAAGGATAAGAAGTGGTATCGCAATATCCCGTAGAAATAGAGTGCGTGACGCATCCGACGAAAGAGCCACTCATTGTCAATGTTTCAGATCAATTATGTGAATTCTTTCCAATCAAGTAAGCGACAGAATCCGGACCTCCCTCCCCAGAAGATAGCCCAGGAAGACGTTAGGAGACATATGGCGAAGATAACCCCCGTGAAGACGACTTTCGATAGCAAAAGCGCCATCGAAATCCTATTGCTTGCGATTCAACACACCACCTCATTGACGGCTTCCCGACGTTCCCGACCGGTTGAGTGCGGGTAGCCCGGGATCCTCCCGCCATCGGCGCGGGAGGCTCCCGTTGCTTCCCGGCATGTTCGTGAATACGAACTTTTGCCTCCCGGCCCGGTCGCTTCCCGCGGGAACCCTTGAACGTTCCCGAGAACGTTCATGAATACGGCCACAGAAGAGCAGACCCCGCGACGAAGCGGGACAAACGCTGAAGAATAAGAATAAGAAGAAGAAGTTTTGAAAGTAAAACATCCGATTTGAGAGTGTCTGGGTTGCGTCCTTTCAGCCAACAGTTTGTCAAAGGCGGTGCAACTTGATGAGGTACTTGACGATGCATCACGAAATAACTGGCATGCCTATCAATCTAAGTGACGAATGGACATCCTCAATAGGAGTTCTCTCGATTTTGGCATACGACATCAAGTGAAGTAGTGCATGGTGCGACACGAACTGTTTCAATGAGGCCTAGCCTTATCCATTTGTCCTTGACTGCATAGAGGACCGAACTTCGCCTCCTTCCCGCTAACTGGTACCAGCTCTCTGATCAAGTTTTTTCGTGTCGTGTGGGAAATGACGTCGTCACAGATGACTGCCGCTACTCGCAACGGCTCAAGATATACGATCATGTTTATGTTGAAATCTATAGAACCAATATTTCTGTTGGCATACATCAACGGCATATGATATAAAATACAAAATAAATGAGTATACGGAAATAGAAAGAATGAGATCGCCTGAGGCTGCACCGTAGGAACTACCCGTAACGTGTGCTATGGTCCGGATACATAGCGCACGTAAGTCAATTTTGTTCCTCAAGGTGCAAAATTGTTTGTTATTTGGTTTTGAGTATTGTTGCTACTTGTAGTGACACTAAGAATTAATTGCAAATTTTGTTATATTTGGCCGATGCACCATTTTTGGACTGCATCACTGTCCAATACGATTTGGTGGTTCATAGTTGGGCTAGTCATATTTATTTTCCACTTGATAACTTAATCACGACATTATAACCGATATGATGTACATACAACGGCAATAATGTTGTCCTTGTTGTAGTTGTTTTATTGCTTGCACTGTATTGTTTGTCTTGTTAGCGGGTCCGCCAATGGAGTGAAGTCCAGTGGAGCGAAGTTGAGTGAAGTCGACTGAAGCGTGGAGAAGTGGCTTTTCAGCCGAGGGGCCCGCTATTTATACCAACGAAAAGTGGGTGGTATTTATAGCGGTTTAGGCGGGCGGAGCATGGTTGAAAAGCGCTGTAAAGCTACTGTTGTAAACCATGACTCACGAACCACGGCCTGTTTGTGTGACTCATGAACCACTGTTCATGACAGTGGTGGCGGTGAACGAGGCTAAGGCCTTTGGTATACTCCCGCGTCGCGGCCACAGGGTTGCGCGGGTAACTACGGAGTGCGTAGCTGCTCACCCAACACTGTCGCCGCGACCCGTCGCTAACGCGCCGCGGGAGAACACCAAAGGCCCAAAGCGTTACATGCGCGCAAGGAGATCGATTCTACAACGTCGACGCTTGGAAAGGATTGTGAGTACCTGTCTCGAGACGTTTGTCCAAAGAATTGTGACAATGTGGAGGTATCCTTGATCTCAAGGATCGCTCGCGATTACCTGATGGAACGACAGGAAAGGATCAATGTGTTGCAGTCGATTGTGGCCCGCTTGTTGGATGACTTCGTGAGGGTGGTGGATAAAGAATTAAGGATAAAGAACGGCGTTATTCAATCCCTTTTGGGATGCGCCACGCATTCTACTTCTACGGGATATCGTAGAGGCGATTTGAATGTGTATTTGGCCATACAATGAATTGCGGTGGCCAGCCGATGGATAAATCAGCGCTCTATCCTTCCCAGACAAGTCTGGTACCAATTCGCCGACCCCGGAGGGAAGGAAGGCCTGGACGGGAAATCCGAACCAGGAACCTGGTATCGGGTGCACGCGACAGTCGGCGCCTCCGACTACACGCACCCTCAGGGTGGTGGATATGCTCAACAATTTCGACGAGCGCGCAGCAGAAAGACGGGCAAGGCCGCCTCCAGCAGTCACTAGCAGTGGAGAGGCGCTGACATCAGAGAGCGAGTGCCACGAAGAAGAGGAACGGAATTAATGTTGGCTCTGTCGACGACCATGCTTTCATCTGCGTCTCGTTTATCTAGAAAGGGTCGTGATGCAGTTTATTTGCTTGATGGTTTTGAATCGGAGGGATTTTCGGACCTTAGATTCCCACGTCCCAAAGCGGCCTAGAGGGCACCAGAAGCAGCGCTGGGCTGATACGTTACACAAGGACTTTAAAGTAGCTGGTGTCCACCCTGATCTAGCACGGGATCGGGAAAGATGGCGACATGGCGCCAGAAAAGCGGACCCCGCGAAGAAGCGGGACAAGCGCTGAAGAAGAAGAAAAAGAAGATTCTCACGTCCCAATGCTGCAGCATTCGGATCGGGTCGTGTTAAGGCGCGTCGCAGCGATAGGGAACTGCCGTTTCCTCGACCAAGAAGACCGATTTATAATGAACATTTGGAATAAGTGACCACTGCGATTGGCTGCGACGGTGAAATTGAGTGCCGGCGCTAGACGAGGCTAATACATACGTTACGTACACTCAGTCCCATCTATAACGCGTTTGAAGGGACCAGAGAAAATCCGCGTTATAACGAGAGTCGCGTTCAAACCGGAGTTGAAATTTTTTGCACCATTTTACGCACGAATTTATCCAAACTAAACTAAATATGGCTACAGTGATAAAAATCTGGCCATGAAGAGAGTGTGAAAGCAAGGAACAACTTTAGATTATTAATGAAACCCTGTCTTTAGAGATACTCTCTGTTATATGCATAAGTACGCCAAGTGTGTGTGAGGAATAACAGAGTACCAAGGGCAATTAGACGTCATTAACAACACAACTGTGCAACCCAATGTTGCAAGATCTTTTATTGTGATCAAAACTGTCACGCCAGGCGGGAATAACCAGCACTCCCAGCCTGCGGGCAAGATTTTAGCACACTACGCTACCAGCGCTGTTAAATCGCGCACCACATCCGAGACATTTTTGTTGCAAATGGTTTATCACCACTATCACATGATTTTGGAATGTTGAGTGCGACCAAACAGCACTGCAGCTGTAATCCTGACCGAAAAGCAGAGGATGAAGGCACAAGTCCCGCATGGTGCGGAAGTTCTGGTCGCAGCAAAACATACTGTAGCAGTATGTAGCATCTATACCAGCAGCTTCAGCCTTGAAGCATAAGTGTAGCACATTGTTTTGAATAATCAGAGTTTGTTTCCACATCCTCTCTCGTTCCCGAAAGAGGAAATTTCCCAATGTTCGGAAGCTTCTAACAACTACCACCAGGAGCATTCCACTGTGCTCGACATATTGCTAACTTTGAACAATTGTGGGCCGGGCACGCACGAAAAACGTCTAAATGCATCGAATTCATTGGCCCACAGGTGCTGGTCGCGACTACGAAAGAGGCAGTGGAAGGGCAGGTTGGATCGCAGACACGGTCAGCATCTTACTCATCTTCATTTTCCGTGTGGGACGGCAACTGAGTCCGGGTCGCGTTACAACGGGAGTCATTTTGAACGCAGAGTTCCGCTCAAAACCGCGCTATAACGGGAGTAACGTTATATCCGAGACGTCTTAAGCGGAGTTGATTTGTATTGGCGTAAAAGTAAGCTGGCCGGGGCCGGAGAAAATCTACGTTATATCGAGAGTTGCGTCTTATCCGGAGGCGTTATAACGGGAGGGCATTGTATGTGCGCAGGTGATGTCCTCTTTTAAGAGGGTAAACGAAACGGACGCATTTGTTTCCCGGCTTGTGACGTTCTACCTTTCCCCAGAGTTTACCCGAAAGCCTTCACGCCGTGAGGCAGTTGATGGCCTCTCGAGTAAGAATGAGGGATAATGAGGCAGACACCTTCTCCCCTGAACCAGGATTGTATATGGGTACGCTTCCTGTCGTGCCCCGGGTGAGTCCGCTGCACCGGTGGTAGAACTCGTGCGGCCCTCAACCCGAGCCCACGTGTGAGGCACAACAGGAGTCGAGGTCTTACCCATACGCGCTAGCTCTTACATTACCTGCCACGTTAGGGGTGAGGCCCTTGTTGCCCCGACTTAGCACGCCTCATATCAGTGCGGATGTTATTTAGGATCTCCTACGCAGCCTGCACCTGCCCTGGCCCCTCGGCGACTCTCGCCCATCTTCACATCACTCGCGTGATACAATTGAACCAACCGACCTGCAGTATTTACCACTGCGCTCGGAATAAACCTTCTCCCACTCTCGAGTTACATGACAATGCGCATTAGTTAACATACTTCATCGCAACCCAGTACACACAAAACATATCAGTATAGGAATACAATTGCCTACGAGTTAAGGCTGAGCCCCGCCACGTTACCTACGGGTCAGCCCCAAGCGCAAGCCGCAGATCCTTCCTCGCTCCTACCCTTGAGCCTGCGCTCACGAGGGCGGTGGCTCGTCGGCCTCTGCGGTTACTCCTGCGCGGCTGATCGAGTCGATGTCCTGATGAAGTGGACACTGCGCTGACGATGGAGTACCGGAGCGGAGAGCGGACCGACCGTGCGACGGCGAAGCCGAAGTGCGTCGCGGCGCGTGCACGCGACCGCAAGCCCTCCGCGTCGGGACCAGGGCGCCTCCCAGCGTATGTGCCCTTGAAGAGTCGTGATGGAGCGTGGCGAACGTCACGACACTTCCCCTGATGCTGACTTTCCCTACCTGTTTATTTTCTCTTTCACGACGGGCAGTTGCGTATGCCTACTGCGAACAACAGGAAAGAACTAAAACAAAATGAAAGTCGACTGCTGACTTAAGCTTGAACAGTACATTCCAGCTAGGCTACCACCTTTATCAAGAGGCATAATTTACCACTGGACTACGGTGCCTTCAAGAAATTGCTGAAATTGGACTGCACTGCATTCAAGAAATTCCTAAACTTATGGCGCATTCACTAACTCTGCTGCAGTTGAATCAATTCTCTTTTAAAAAATTCACCTAATTTTGTCTTGTAAATGTGATTTTTACTTTTATTTTGTCCTTATTAATGCGCTCTTAGAGATAAATTTTTTTATAATCAAATCTGTTAGTACGATCTAAGCTGGCCGAGCTGGTCCAGCTTTGACATATTATGTAGGCCATTCTGAAGTTCTCTAGTGCGTCAGTTTGTCCACGTAAACGGAGCGTTTGGGCTGCACCATAGAGATTCCTTTTCGGTTGCGATTTCGGGGAGCAAGCGTCACTGGGTAATCCCTCAAACATGGGTAATTAAACCGCTCCGCTCTTTCCTGCATTCTTTCCCTTGATCTCCTGGAAAATTAGAGGGCAAGGGCCAAGCTTACGCTAAGACATCCTAGGACGTGTTGAGCCGCGAAGGCGCTGTAGAGGATCATAGGCGGATTTGAGGTGAAAGAAAATGCTTCCATCATGACACAGAGGAATAGAGGCGATCAGCGGCGGTTTGGTAGCTTATGCATTGAATTCGATCACGATTTCTCGAAGTCCTACCCCATATTTTTTCCAATGCCACCAAAAATGAATTAAAAAGTTAATGGTTTCGATATACTAGGATTCGTAAGACAGACTCAGATAACACCAGTTTCTATCACTCCGCAATTCGAGTGACTCGAAGTCAGATACAACCGATGCGAAAATGAATCATTCGGATCCCGTGTTTGAACGAGAAATGAAAATTTAACTTTTATGAAAACAACACACTCAACAAGCCAATAAGCGTACCTTTCTTTGCGTTTTTCTCCTAGCCAGATAAGCATACTCGGTTTCTGATGGTTTCGCTGTTCTAGAAATGTCCTCTCTGGCTAGCATGGATCCGATAACCAAGGGAGTCTATGCACGCATGCGGCCACCTAAAAATTGGCCGACTATATTCTAATCTTCATACCTGACCTTCATATCGTTTCTTGAGCATGTTGCTGAAGATATTGCCTAGATCCAAGTAGCTTACATTTCCATCGAGGGAGAGGTATTTTAGATAAATATAGCGGTTGAAACCAGTTGACGAAATATTTTTCCGCCATTATTTTTCGAACAACATCAGTTTGCTTCCCTATTGCACTATCCAACTCCATCGAAGTTGAATTACACGTAGACATGTTCTCGCATGTTGTGGTGTGATGCAATTTTCGGGATAGTGGAGTTTTTCTCCCCTTGTATCGCTGTCGGCGCTGGATTAGCCTGTTTCTTACTCAAATTACAAAATTTCTATTCACATTAATGAGGTTGAGCTGCCCATGTTTATTGCTTGAAGACGTCATGTTCAGCTTGTAACTCATGCCTCGTGCTCATGTAACTCATGTTAATAGTAATAGTAATAGTTGTTCAGTTGTTCAATTGTTCAGTTGTGTTTGGAAATGCTGTAATGTTGGTGCTTTTATCCCCCTTTTTCGACTCTACGCTAATTAAACGCCAATTATTATAAATTAAATGTCGCATTGTTGTTTTTCTTCTACATTTTCCTATGCAGTTCAATTAGTTCAAATGAATGCATTCGTTTTTACATTGTAGAGTTGACAGCAGGCTCGAATGTATACTCAAGACCCTGCAGAATAACAAAATCTACGCTTACTATGACATAAAATAGTGGCTTGACGCCGCTCCAAATCCTCTCCATAGGGTTTAGTAGGTTATGGTACAGAAGCACCCTGCACAGGTAGCCTACACACGGCCTGCCGACATTGGTCCGTCGCGCTGCGCAATCGATATCGGTGGTTCTGATGTAGCACCATGTATGTCCAAACCGCCCTACATGAAGGTGTGTCTACTGGGTGATCTTGGTTGTAAAAGTCGAAAGTAGTCCATCGATATTGATTGTGGAGTCGAAACCGTGTAGTTGTACCAACCATCGTCTACCATATTAACGCTATTCCGATATTAGGCGATCAAATCTGTGCAAAAAAATTGAAATTTCTGGAGCTACTATTCAACCTCATCTCGTTGAAGCTCAGCAAACATCATTGATCCTATCGATTACTTGTGGCTGCCGTCATATTCCGTAGGATTTCCATATCAAACCTTCAGGCATCAGCGGACATTGACAAGGTCGATCGATATGTTGTAGTGTGCGATGCGATACAATTTCTACTTTAACGAGATGCAATGAAGGCCTTTTAAATGTGTATTCGGCGAGTGAAAGCCGATGGACAATGAGCGTTATATCCTTCTCAGACAAATCCGGACTATTCACCGACCTAGAAAGACGAACGGCTCAAGCGCACAACGGACAAGCGACGTTTCTGCACGTCTTCTGAATCCCGACATTTCTAAATCGTTGAAATTTTAACGGAAAATGCCACTGACTCGTTAACCATTAAATGATCACCCTTACAAGGGAAGCCCATGAACTTCTCCCAAAGATTCTCAACGAGACCTATATGGTCTTGTAGAACATCGGACGAGGATCACAGAACTGTGCTTCGTTTTTCTATGGGCCGCTGGGTGGTCCGGAAATGGCAAAAATGTTATCACTTCAGAGCGGGTTGATAAGGCATAAGTAACACCTGGAATCTCCCTATTGCGAACTATTTAAGCTGCTCCACCACGAATCTCTCACTCTTTTTCTAAATTAAATTATCACTTTGCTTGTACTACATTCCATCAAAGGTTGAAGTCGAAGGTTGGAAAATAAGTCTGACAACACTGGAGAAGGAAGCGATCCCATTAACGTACGCAGCTTTAGTAACCCATACCTACCGTAACGTACCGTAATCGACCGAAATTATAATAATAGATGTCATGGTGATGCCCTGATCAGCACCCCAAGTAACCCCTGAGCAATGTTTGAGCGAAAAAAAATTCTTTTCACCTCCCCTCGAATTTGGAGTCGTGAAAGGCAGCAGTGCCGGTTATGTTGCGGTATCTCCTTTAACTTGCACATATCCATCGTAACCTTCTGTAGTCTATCGTTTCACCGAAAATGGTTGCCAAATTGGTGCTCTGCATCCCAAATAACCCTAAGGATAAATTTTGGACGGAAACGTTTCTCGACCTTTAGAGTAGAGGGAGTGAGTGCAAGTGCTATCTGCAATGCCCCCGACCCGTCTCCCGTAAGTGTATAAGAGAGTAGTGAGGAAGAAACACACCGCAAGGCGACCAATCACATGAGTTGGATAAAATATGCAGTAGTTGGGAACAGCTAGCTGAAATAGTGAAAGTTGCGAGAAGAATAAAAAGCAGTCTAAAAGCAGAAATCCGAAGAGCAGTGAGCTTGCCTTGATGATGGGTCAAATCAATGTCTGTCGATCTTGTCCATGAATTAGGTGACATTGGGAAACACTTCTAAAATAATTGAAAACATACCAAAGAGGTCATATGGGGACAGCATCAAAGTGAACCTTCCTCGGCGAGACAAACATCGTTAAATGGATGTGCGATATCGCTCCACGCAACAAAACCAGCTTCTTGCACATCTGACAACAGATTGAAAGCGCGGTTAGGACGCGGAGAATGTACCCTATGGGAGCCAATATGTAAATTAAATTGCAAAAACGCTAACAGTCCTCCTAGGGACGCAGAAACCCCACCCCTGGAATCGAACCCCCGACACCCTTCCGCAAGTCCGCCTCGCCATCCACTCGGCCATCCACTCGCTGCCGCAGGCGGCGAATGAATCACTTGAATGTACACTGCAGCTTCGTCTAGGAAACGTAGGAGATTACTATAATCAAACTTTAGTTTCAGCTACAAACCATTTGTGGGTTAAGTTCAGAGCACGACAGGGCCATTCCAGGTGTCACTTTTGCCTTATCAGCCCGCCCTGAAGAGGTACCATTTTTTGCCATTTTCGGACCACCCAGTGGCCCGTAGCAAAAACGAAGCACAGTTCTATGATCCTCGTCCGATGCTCTACAAGGCCATATAGGTCACGTTGAGAATCTTTGGGGGAAGTTCATGGGCCTCCCTTGTTAATGAGAACCGCGCCGAGGAAATGTTTTTGCGATACCGCCTGCCACAAATGTAGTCGTGAGAACTGCAGCTGTATTAACTTTAACCATAAACGCTCGAGAACTGCCAGGATAGTCCCATTTTTAGCTTTTCTGATCCGTCGCCGTGTCATCGATAGCGTACCCCGCTACATTTACCGCACACTTTCGGACATCGCAACCTCGTTCAAGTTCTCCAAATTCCGTCCTAGGGCGTTGGAGGGGCCAATGATTTTTTCCAAGTCTTGATAAGACATTTGTCCCTGAAGATGTTAATCACAAAATTGCAGTATACCCTCACATTGTTGCGTTTTGATTGTTGAACAACTCATCTTGAAGAAAATCAGTGTGCTTGTACTAAAGGGAGCAATACATTGAGTTTTCCGAAACGATGATTTCCCGCGTCCTTGTCACACAGTACCGGTTCGGTTGCACTCACTTGCCTACCGTGTTCATGCTGCTGACGACGCATACGATATGTACCTTCGTCCATGGGAAAAAATTTCGAATTTCGAATGATCGAATAATATCCGATTTTAGAAATATCGAATAATCGAATTTCGAATAGTCGAATAGTCGAATATCCGCTCTATGTACTGTTTGCATCACCGTTTGCGGGTTAATTTGTCTCCACTACGAACTTGATCTGTAAATTGTGCACCTCGCAACGCAGAATACTTGTTAGGTAGTCTCCACTCCGAAGAGACACGGCAATACCCGCAAATAAATGAGCGTTAATGGAATCGCTGAACACCCACAGTACGCAAATAACCCAGACTCCGGAAGAAACGTAACCGATTCTTAACCGATTCACCTAAGATTTTTTTGTTGCCAACACATGAATAGTCATCGCTTGTTTTTTTTTTGTTTGAGGATGAACCGCCAAAGTTCTCCGAAGGTGTTACGAATGAGGAGCATCTTCATTGTCCACAGTGCAAGGCAAGCGAACGAAAGTACAGGTGTCGTCACTCACAACGTCCTTCCTGGTTTCTCGTTATAGACCAAGTCAGCCATCTACAGTCGGCTTCGCACCGTAGATGTATCCAAATTGGACGGTGCAATGCTGGTCGGGAGAGGGAGCAGATACAGACAAGTGACTGGTTTGTGTGCTTTGGGCCTGCTCATACTTCGCGACAGCAGCGACAAGAGCGCAGCACGCGGAAGTATGAACAGGCGACAAGAGCGACTGGAGCGACAAGAGCGACAAGAGCGACTGGGGCGTCGAGCGTAGTGTGGTGTACGTAATTGCACCATAACATCTACTTCGTGGCCTAAAATATCAAGTGAATAGGGATCTTCACGTCTAACTTCAACTTCAATTGCATTAGTTTTTGGAAACTGAAACAGACACAAGCAAACAGTTATATTAACAGTTATAAACAGTTATATTAGTAAAGCCACGGATCTCCCTCGATAGAGAGCCTTCGGGCTCTCTTGTTAAGAGGGATCTCGGGCCGCTTGTCGCAGGGCCACGTGGCGCGTCCCCGGGTGGTGGATAGGGGAATTAAACGCGAACCAAATGCGACTGTGTACTGCCCAGAGACGCAGGTGGGATGCAGGGGATGGACTCCTTGCTCCTGCTGTGTCGGGTCGACGCGTTCCTTGTGCGTGGGAGCGGCATGTTCGTGCACAGTGTGCGTGGCTGTGTTCGTGACTGTGCGGATTGTAACTGTGTCGGCTCGGCCAAAAGCTTGCACTCGGTCGACTGGGAGTACATGTAAGGCGATTCGAGGCCGCCTTAAGTCTCGCCCCGTCCCTTCGGGCAGTCTGGCTGGCTGCCCGGAGTACCCCGCCCGCACGACAGAGCCTGACTAGCTACCCGTGTTGTATTCCAGTCAAACACAGCAGCACTAAAGGGCCTGATTCCCCTGACCCCGAAAGAGCCCCCATTTCTGCAGCGATGGGAAGGACGAGTACGGAGAGGCTGCTAAAATCTCAGGGCCTAACCAGGCTGCGCAAATTGAGAAGGACTAGGATGACGATCTGTACTTACAACGCCCGCACGCTTGCATCGGAAGCATCCGTCGAGGACCTGATGATGCAAGCCAGGAAGATCAAGTACGACGTCATCGGACTGACCGAGACGAGAAGACACCACCCCCTGCACGCCGCCTACGACTCCGGAGAAGAACTGTTCCTCGGAACATGCGACAGCAGAGGAGTAGGCGGCGTTGGTGTCCTCGTCAACACGCACTTGGCCATGAACATCGATTCGTACGAGTCTCTGACAAGCCGAATCGGACGTCTGCGACTGAAGCGATGTGGTTCCGTGCCAGCTTTGACTGTATTCGTCGCGTATGCCCCAACATCCGACTACGACGACGAAGAGGTCGAAGCCTTCTACGTGGAGCTGGAGAAGTTCTATAAGGAAGATCACACCTTCTACAAGGTGATCGTCGGCGACTTCAACGCCAAGATCGGACCACGAAGGTCGCCGGAAGAACTTCACATCGGAACCCACGGTTTGGAGTGGAACGAGCAAGATGAAAGGCTGTCTGAGTTTATCATGTCGACCAAGACCATCCATGGAAACTCGCAGTTCCAGAAGCCTCCCTCCCTACGATGGACCTGGGAATCTCCCGGTGGCCAGTTCCACAACGAGATCTACCACATCATCTTCAACCGCAAATATTGCCTGACCGACGTCTCCGTTGTCCCCAAGTTCTACACGGGATCGGACCACCGCCTCCTTCGCGCAAGGTTCCGCTTTTCGCGTCAAGGAGAGAAGGCCGCGAAGTTCAAGAAGAGGAGTCCCAGAACGACCATCAACTGGGACCTCTACACCTCTCTTGCCGGTCTTTGGGAAGATGTCGTCATGGACAACGTCGACGAGGAATACGACCGCTTCGTGCACCATCTCCACGATAGTGCTAAGGGAGCCGAGAGCTTGAAGACCACCAAGAGACGTCTGTCTCCGGAAACTCTCGAGCTGATACGCCAGCGTGGAGCAGCACGAGCGTCAGGCAACTACCAACTGACGTCCGAGCTTGCGAAGCTATGCAGAGAGGCGATAAAGGAGGATCTTAAGGAGAGAAGGGCGGAAGTGTTGGCTGAAGCTGCAGAGGCAGGGTTGAGCATCCGCAATGCCCGCCGGAACTTCGCCAACTTGAAGACCAAGATGACAGCTCTCCGACGTCCCGACGGAACCGTCACCTCTTCCAGAAGGACCATGGAGAGGGTCATCCACGACTTCTACTCCGATCTCTTCGATAGCCACGTCCACCTGCCCCCATGCCATCTTCCGCAGGATGGATACGTCGTCCCCTCTGTTCTCTCTTCCGAGATCCGACACGCCATCTCGTCGGTGAAGAAACGTACAGCACCCGGTCCCGACAGGATCAGACCCGAACACCTGAAGAACCTCCCGCCTACGGTCATCAACACCCTGGCGCGGCTCTTCACACGTTACCTGTCGGAGTGCAAGGTTCCATCTCAGTGGAAGACCAGCAGAACCGTCTTGCTGTACAAGAAGGGAGACGTGCACGACATTGGCAACTATCGCCCGATCTGCCTGCTGTCCGTAGTCTACAAGCTGTTCACTCGAGTTATCCTGAATAGGATTAGCAGAACGCTGGACGAAGGACAGCCATGCGAGCAAGCAGGATTTCGGAGAGGATTCAGCACGATCGACCACATACACACCATTACGAAGCTCATCGAAGTGTCGCGAGAGTACAAGCTGCCGCTGTGCCTTACGTTCGTCGACCTGAAGAAGGCATTCGACTCTGTCGAAACTGAAGCGGTCATCGAAGCCCTGCTCACCCAGGGCGTTCCTACTCAATACATCAGAGTCCTTCGAGAGCTGTACAGTGGATTCACGACCAAGATCTCACCATTCTACAACGACGTCGTCGTCGACGTGAAGAGAGGGGTTCGGCAAGGGGATACCATATCCCCGAAGCTCTTCAGCGCCACTCTCGAAAACGTCATGCGCGAACTAGAATGGGAAGACATGGGAGTGAAGGTCGACGGCCGGCAACTACATCATCTTCGCTTCGCTGACGACATCGTGCTCATAACGCCGAGCATCAGCCAGGCGGAGCGAATGCTGGCCGACTTCGATCGTGTATGTGGGAACGTTGGACTGCAGCTGAATCTTACGAAGACGATGTTCATGAGGAACGGATGGGTTTCTGATGCCCCATTCTCGCTCAACGGAACGAACATCTCCGAATGCTCCAGCTATGTGTATCTGGGTCGCGAAGTCAACATGGCCAACGACCTAGCACCAGAGCTGAGCAGGAGGAAAAGAGCGGCTTGGGGAGCTTTCAAGAGCGTCGAAGAAGTCGCGAAAAAGACGAAGAACGTCCGACTCCGTGCCCACCTATTCGACTCCACTGTTCTTCCTGCCCCAACATACGCCTCAGAGACCTGGGCTATACGAAAGCAGGATGAACACGCGATCAGCGTCGCGCAGCGTGGAATCGAGAGGACGATGCTCGGAGTGAAACGACTCACGCAAGTGAGAGAAGGCCTCCGGAGTTCCGAGCTTCGCCGACGCTCGAAGATCAGAGACGCTGTCGCGTGGGCCAAGTTGTCGAAAATTAGGTGGGCCGGCCACGTAATGCGCTTCGCAGACACCCGCTGGACGAGAGCCATCACCGACTGGATTCCGCGGGATGTCAAAAGAACACCAGGACGCCCACCAACGCGTTGGTCGGACTTCTTCGTGAAAGCCCTGAACGACCGATATGACGCTCTTCGTGTCCCTCGAGCGAGGAGGATCCATTGGACCACTCTGGCACGCGACAGGGACGAATGGAGACGCTGCTGGCACCCGCTCGAGCAATTCGATGATCAACGGGACGACAGGTGACACAGGTGATTAGTAAAGAGTTTCCGGCAACTGAGACAAACACAAGCAAACAGACATATTTTTAGTCAAAAAAGTTGTTAGAAACTGAAACAGACAAAAGCGAACAATCATATTACCTACATCGTCAGTCTGGCACTCAAAATAGAAATAAAAGCTCTCCTTACCTTTGTGTGAAGAACTTCAGAACAGGAATCGTTTCCTTCTAGCACTAGTGCGCCTTCCAGCACTAGTGCGGTGTAATTACGTACTCCACACTCCGTTCGTCGCCCCAGTCGCTCCCGGCGCCGGCGCTAAGTATGAACAGGCGACAAGAGCGACGAGAGCGACTGGAGCGACGGCGCCGGCGCTCGAGTATGAACACTTTTCGGCGGTGCGCGCTCGGTTTCAATCGATATGCATGTTTTGCACGGGCGACAAGTCGCTCTTGTCGCGAAGTATGAACAGGCCCTTAGGGCATCTTCATTCTCTGCGACGAAAGCGACGAGGCAGAAGGATAACGACTAGTGATTCGAGATTAGGTAGTGTGCGTAAACACCCACTTATAATCACTTCTAGACCATGCATAATGTACTGCATTAAAGGATAAAGGGAAAACGACGGCGCTATTCAATCCCTTCTGGAATGCGCCACGTATTCCTTTTTTTACGTGATGTCGTGGAGACGATTTGAATGCGTATTTGGCCATACAATGACCTGCGGTGGCCAGCTGAAGAACAAGTCAGTGCTCTATTGTTCCCATTCGAGTTTGTTACCAATTCATTGAAATGATTGCCCTCAACGGGAAATTTGAACCAGAAACCTGGCACTGGGTGCATGCGACAATCGGCACTTCCTCCGACTGCGCTGCACGCCCCCCGCTTCGTTTCGTCTGATATTGCGCTACGTTCTACAAACATCCCTCGTCGGCTTCCCAAGAATGCACTGGTTCGACGATCTAATTAATCCAATAGAAAATGTGTTACTATCCAAACTGAATGTGAACAGCAAGGAACAATAACATGAAGGTGGAAAGAATCTAAGCCCGCTTCTGAAAGAGAAACATGTATTTAGTCGGAATTCTTTCCCTGACGGTAAGGGCAGAATTTCGACTAAATACATGAGTTTGTAATCTTCTACATCTTATCGCCTCATCAGACGCATTCATCGAGTCAGTAAAGAATCAGTATGTATGAACGATGAGGTTCCCTTTCAACGCACAGGTCACACAAAATCGAAGAAGCTGCTTCTAGCATGGTAATGCGGTATTGGCGTCCAATCGTTCGTTGATAATACCTGACCTCTGGCAGAAATAATGACAATCTACCATACCATACTAACCGTGCCCTCTCTAACTGTGTCGAACACTATGAACAGCTATTGCAGGCATTGGCCAAAGGACTAAACCTGTGTGCACTGGCTTCCGTCAAAAATCGATACCATAGACGAGGGTCCCGAGCAGGGATGGGCGGAATTTCTGTTTTCTGTTTTCTGTTTTCTGATTTTCTGGCCATTTTGGGCAAATTTTTTCTGTTTTCTGTTTTCTGGGAAAATGACCAAAACTTGGCCAGAAAACAGAAAATGGAGTTGCGAACAAAATTTTATCACAGAAATCCAATAAAAAGGATCCAAAAGGTATCGTAGAATAGTGAGCTTTATTCCAAAATGGTGTTTCTAGAGTATCTTACATGGTAAGCATGTGGCGTTTTTTGGATGTGCTCATGTAGTAATTGCGCCATATGCTCATGAACTATGCCGCTTTGTTTGCTTGATTGATTGTGTAAGTGCTGCTGGCAAGGAGTATAGGAGTATATCGTAGAGCATTTTTCAACTTTCATAATTTGGCTTAGTATTCTTTCGATTTTAACAGTAGTTTGGACTGTCTACGATCACTAAAAATTTTATTTTAAAACTATAAAACTAGTACTCTGAGGGCATTTAATTATGTATTAACTAACCACTTGTCCTAGAGTTACTGTGGGTAGGGTGGGCACCAGCAGCGTCTCCATACGTCCATGCCGCGTGCCAGGGTGCTCCATGGATTCTTTTCGCTCGAGGGACACGAAGAGCGTCATATTGTTTGTTCAGGGCTTTGGCGAAGAAGTCCGACCAACGCGTTGTTGGGCATCTTGGTGTTCTCTTGACATCCCGCGAAATCTAGTCGGTGTCTGCGAAGCGCATTACGTGGCCCATCTAATTTTCGACGAATTGGACATGCGACAGCATCTCTGATCTTCGAACGTCGGTGAAGCTCGGAAGTCTCGAGGCCTTCTCTCACTTGTGTGAGTCGTGTCACTCTGAGCGTTGCCCTCTCGATTCCGCGATACTGATCGCTTATTCATCCTGCCTTTGTAGAGCCCAGATCTCTGATACGTATGGGCAGGAAGAACAGTGAAGTCGAAAAGGTAGGTACGGAGCCCCGACGTTCTTCGTCTTCCCCACTTCTCTTTCGACACTCTTGACGGCTCCTCAAGCCGCTCGTTTCCTCCTGCTCAGCTCCGGCGCTAGTTAGTTGGTCATGTTCACTTCGCGACCCAGATACACATGTCTGGAGCATTCGGAGATGTTCGTTTCGTTGAGCGAGAATGGGGCATCAGAAAATCATCCATTCCTCATGAACATCGTCTTCGTAAGATTCAGCTGCAGCCCAACGTTCCCACATACACGATCGAAGTCGGCCAGCATTCGACTGGCTGATGCTCGGTGATATGAGCACGATGTCATCAGCGAAACGAAGATGGTGCAGCTGCTGGCCGTCGACTTCACTCCCATGTCTTCCCATTCGAGTTCGCGAACGACGTTTTTGAGGGTGGCGCTGAAGAGAAACGGGGATACTCTCTCATCGAACCTCATAAAAAAACCTCTCTGTTCACGTTGGCATCGACTTGTTGTAGAATGGCGAAACCTTTATCGTGAATCCACTGTACAGCTCTCGAAGGATTCTGACGTACAGAGTAGGAACGCCCTGAGTGAGCGGGGCTTCGAGGACCGCTTCAGTCTCGACAGAGTCAAATGCCTTCTTCAGATCGACGAACGTAAGGCACAGCGGCAGATTGTACTCTCGCGACACTTCGATGAGCTTCGTAATGGTGTGTGTGTGTGTGGAGGATCGTGCTGAATCCTCTCTGAAATTCTGCCTGTTCGCATTGCTGTCCCTATTCAGGATGACTCGAGTGAACAGCTTGTAGACACGAGCATCAGGCAGATCGCGCGATTGTTGCTAATGCCGTGCACTCCTCTGTACACCAAGGCGGTTCTTCTGGTCTTCCACTGAGATGTAATATGATATGTAGATATAAGGAGAAATAATAATAATAATAATAATAATAATAATAATAATAATAATAATAATAATAATAATAATAATGTGATGGAGAGGGTATACGCTATGCTCGGTCTCCATTATATGGTGTCTACGCATTCAAGAAAGCAGCTCCGCCCAAGACCTGTTGTGCTGACAGCCCCCTCAGACACAATCTCGTGTTGTTCTGTGAAATTCACATCTTTAGTCGGCTAAGTAGTAAGGTGCTGTAAAGAGCATTTATGTTGGCCTGAAAATTTTTAGCTAGGCCACTAACAAGGAAAGGTATTCCCGAGGAACGAAACGAACTAGGAATACAGATTGTGGCGGAGCCAGTAATACCAACGAATCTCTGCACAGCTTTAGAGTATGTTGCGAGAGTGTGTCTACAAACTCTAGCAATTGAGTTGATGCAAACAGTGATCATTGAGCCTTCATCGTGTTCGGTACTCTAAAAGGCCAGTTTCTTACTAGTAGGACCATTATCTAATTGAGGCGTTAGCGGTGAAACGGAGCTGATGAGTAATGTTGTATACTTCAAGGGTCGAGATTCCTAGTATCTATCAGTCCACATTTACAACTTGCTGATTGCAGTGCACTGGAGTGTAATAGAAATTTTTATAAACGCTTGCAAATTAAAACGCTGGTTTACGACTACATTTCTAGTCATACAAAAGCATTTGCTACTGGAAATATAGATTTTTGGGTATAATAATTAGGTCATTTGATAATTTCGAAATTTTCTGTTTTCTGATTTCTGTTTTCTGATTTTCTGGCGTTTTTGGCCTTTCTGTTTTCTGATTTCTGTTTTCTGACGAAAGCGATTTTCTGTTTTCTGTTTTCTGAGAAAATTTTCAAAATTTCCGCCCATCCCTGGTCCCGAGTGGACATTGCACTCTACACACTACCTCGAGTCAGCGCGCGGGAAACTTTCGCCATGGGTCGTCCTAGGGTTTGGTTGCTTTGCTCTGATTAATCCGCATCGGATATCACAAGTTTTCGATCTCATTATGTTCGGCAGAATGAAGTGACCGTAGCTTGCCTGTTTTCAATGTGCGCAATTTAGGGAGATTTCCTTCTTTGTTGGACTGAAAATGAAACAAGAAGTCTAGTTCGGTCCTCCTGGCAGTTCATAGTGTTTCACGTGTAAGTTCTATTTCAGCTATGTAGCTAGACTCCATCGTTCCAGTTTTCATCAAATTTGCTAAAATCTGAACCATATTATAGGGACAGAAATCATTCCAACCGTATGGGATTATTTCGCGTCAGCAGCAAGAATTACTCGCTGGTGAACGGGTTTCAAGAATGTGTCTACAGTGGGGAGGGAGAGGAATGTATTTGGAAATATGATTCGGAGGTCAGATAACTAACTCTTCGTGTTTCTGCTTTCATATTGTGTCCTCGAAAGATACTAAATTTAGCGTGGTTCCGCGACTACTTGATCTATCTCGAGGTCGACAAAGTGATAAACAAGTCGAGGTGATTCCAAGCGACCCAGCAGGACAAGCTGATCATCACCAGAAGACGGTGGTCAAGGTATCACATATCATTTCCACGTCGAATTTAAGAGTTCAAATCAAATAGGACAACTTCCAGTCAAGCTCGACGCGTTTGAGATCTAACTGACCATCTTTTGAACGAAAACGAGTCTTCTCCAGATTGAAATGGAGACTCTGAAAACCGTTAAAATAACTTTTGGCACGAAGTGGCTCGGGGGGGGGGGTGTGGTTGACATCATGCAGGGCAGCCCTATATACAACGCTTTGTGTAGTATGAAATTCAGAGACTATATAGTACTGGTTCTGTTCTACCCATATGGTGAATGAGCTAGGCCACTTTTGATGTAAATGGCAATACATGTGACATGATACAAAGGCGGATAGCCGCAGAGGACAAGGTGACTTCCCAAACCGTGTTGGGCCTAATTTTTTGCTCAAGGAAGGCTTAGTGTGGCCTTTTTTTAATTCGCCTGTTATGCTATGTTATGCTTCGGCGACGGGCTGCAACGCTTTGTATAGCACCCGTGCATCACTGTCGTCAACAGCGTCGGCGACGTGTCGCTGAAGAATAACATAGCCAATACGAGAGCATATTTGTAAGTATTTGCGAGATAGGCGAAAGTTTAGACACAGTGGAAAAGTCTTAATGAGCTGGCACTCTGAACACTCTCACTACTCGTTTATAGATCATTTTAGATTTAGATCAGTTTATAGATTTGCACAAATTGCAATTTAAAACTTTTCCTTTTTTTGAAGTTAAATGGGCCAAACACGAGGATGGATGAGTAAAGCAACCTAAATGACCTTATAGATGCAATTGAAATGCTGATACTCCACTCTTACAGGTAGACAAGATTCACTCAGTTCCTATTCACCTACATTTGTCTCTACCCTTGGGTATTCTAAGAATATTCTTAGCAAAAGCTCTTTGAATCTGCATGTTTTGAAATACGCGCCATGGGAAGTTAATTGGATGTAATTTATAGCTGCACCATTTAAATTTTTAATAAAGAAGACCCAAGTCCTAGCATTACAAACGCACCACCATTATCAGCTAGAATCGCCTTCTCCCTTTATCCTCTATCCTATGGCTGAAAGGGTACCTTTGCCGCAAGTAATTAAATGGACACACTGCAGCCGTGGAACCTCGAAGAGTAGTAGAAAGTCAGCACTATACAGCATGTTAAGATTATTCTTAGGATACCCTACACCCTCCAGCTCTCACGATCAGTAATATCATCGAAGCAGTGTGACATGACATGCGGGACAAGCCGATGGGCAGTTCATTGTTTAAAAGGTCTCATAAACGCATCGTACAAGCTTTGCCATCCTGGAGGACATCCTCGATGATTTGGCCCATACGTCAGCGTGTCTGACTTTCGAACGTCTTTAAAGGTCGAAACAATTGCATATAATATGCGAGATGACATTCTTCGATTTCTACGATATCTCTGCGTGCACGGCGCACCCAGGACGTAGCGCACGGCGTTGGACGTGTGACCATTAGGTTAAAGTGTTCCTCCATATTCTCTAAATATGAGACGAAGACAGACTAAAAGAAAAAATGGCTGAAGGATTGAGGCTGAAGGTTGTGATAACAGTTTGCATACTTTTACTTTTACTTTACTCACTTTTTCATAATTTGGACTACTTTACTATTGAAGAAATAATTTCTAATTTTACACATGCCGTCAGTTATATTTTTATTTTGTTGTTGTTCACTACGAAGTTCAATCCTATTTCGCTGACGATGTCTTCTTTTCCACGCAGAACGTGCTCGTAAAATGTCCACCGATTGACAACGGAAAAGGATAAGAAGTGGTATCGCAATATCCCGTAGAAATAGAGTGCGTGACGCATCCGACGAAAGAGCCACTCATTGTCAATGTTTCAGATCAATTATGTGAATTCTTTCCAATCAAGTAAGCGACAGAATCCGGACCTCCCTCCCCAGAAGATAGCCCAGGAAGACGTTAGGAGACATATGGCGAAGATAACCCCCGTGAAGACGACTTTCGATAGCAAAAGCGCCATCGAAATCCTATTGCTTGCGATTCAACACACCACCTCATTGACGGCTTCCCGACGTTCCCGACCGGTTGAGTGCGGGTAGCCCGGGATCCTCCCGCCATCGGCGCGGGAGGCTCCCGTTGCTTCCCGGCATGTTCGTGAATACGAACTTTTGCCTCCCGGCCCGGTCGCTTCCCGCGGGAACCCTTGAACGTTCCCGAGAACGTTCATGAATACGGCCACAGAAGAGCAGACCCCGCGACGAAGCGGGACAAACGCTGAAGAATAAGAATAAGAAGAAGAAGTTTTGAAAGTAAAACATCCGATTTGAGAGTGTCTGGGTTGCGTCCTTTCAGCCAACAGTTTGTCAAAGGCGGTGCAACTTGATGAGGTACTTGACGATGCATCACGAAATAACTGGCATGCCTATCAATCTAAGTGACGAATGGACATCCTCAATAGGAGTTCTCTCGATTTTGGCATACGACATCAAGTGAAGTAGTGCATGGTGCGACACGAACTGTTTCAATGAGGCCTAGCCTTATCCATTTGTCCTTGACTGCATAGAGGACCGAACTTCGCCTCCTTCCCGCTAACTGGTACCAGCTCTCTGATCAAGTTTTTTCGTGTCGTGTGGGAAATGACGTCGTCACAGATGACTGCCGCTACTCGCAACGGCTCAAGATATACGATCATGTTTATGTTGAAATCTATAGAACCAATATTTCTGTTGGCATACATCTAGTGCACTTCAGCTGGAATTCTACGCAGCTCGAAAACATTCGAAAGTGATCCAGCGTCGAACTCACGTCATCTACGTACATTCTGGGTGGCGAGAGATTTGTTTCTCATGTTGGACGATCGCCGTCTTACCTCATTATTGAGCTGGATAGCGGGGGGGGGGGGGGAGAGAGAGAGAGAGAGAGAGAGAGAGAGAGAGAGAGAGAGAGAGAGAGAGAGAGAGAGGAGAGGGGGTGCAAGGCTTGGTTGGTCTACGCGAGACTCAAACTCATCTTAATCGATTCTGTGCGCACTCGATACTCGACGCTATCTTCGATTGTGCTATGCGCGGGCATTCTTGGAGAATTTGCCTTTTTCTCGTGCTTTGAATTAATTTGCTATTTAATTTCGTTCAAATTGGCAGGAGCAGATCCGACCCAGCACAATTTTAGGCAGAGTAACTGCGTCGCTTCGAGGTACCGTGCAGAGCTACGATATCCGAGAGGCCAGGTGGCGGTTCAGCAGCTGATCAGGTCTGCCGCGCTTGGTAAGAAATCTCGGCCCAATTGTGCCGCCTTACATACGACTATATTATGAAACAGGTGCTATTGTTTGTTTGTTTGTTCTATGCTTTGTTTGTTCATTTGCTAGCGTGCTTTCATTCCATTGAACTTGCTCGTGTGACTACAGTGACGGTTCGATCAGATATGACTGTGACTGTTAGGGTTATTGTTTTCTAGCCGGTATTATATCTTGCTTGGGTGGCGTTTACACTTTAGTCGCCGAACCACTGACATACCTTGTCTTTGCCTGCCCATAGTTCGATCACATGTTCAGAAGTGTTTGCATTTATCGATGCTGACTTCAGTTCTTCGTTGTTCAACGACGTGTACGACGATACCGCTTAGTTCTTCGTCCAGAATATCGCCTTGTTGCTGTTATCAAAGAAGCCATTAAGACTCTGATGAGCTGATGAGCTCTAAAAATCGTTGTATTTTGCATTCCGATGAAATTCAAGTAAGAGGTTTCATACATATCGATTATGAATTAACACTAAATGAAGTATTATGTTGCCGAGTATTTTAATGAGCAATCGTGTATCGTTCACATCAAGCAGAATTGATACCTTTCCTTACGTTGCTATGTGAAAAGGACTTAATTCGTCCTTCCGTGCGTGCATGCAGAATTACTGGTCACTACATCGACGAACTTCCCAGCCAGTGAAATGATGGGCTGTTCCGTAGAGAAATGATATTAGCTAGGATTTGAATGCTGAAGGGTTACCTTACAAATGCAAAGAATTGATCGGTAGATAAACATCGATTGAGTCATTCCTGCTCCCAGGAAGTTGTTTCAGGGCCATTCGGACACTCACTGAATTATTCTCTCGATTTACGTTCTAAGCGCGTCTTCATGATTTTCGACAGCAACAAGCACCGGTTCTCCGAAAAAATCGACAAGTACGATTTGCCTGGACGGCTTGTTGCCGCCGTTGCCGATTATGGACCTGTTCATGCTTCGTGACGGAAGAGACAGGACGAAGCGTACATACCGACTTTTCCCAGACAACAGCTCAGCACTAATCGATACGTACGCTTTACCCGGTCTCTGTCGTCGCTCCCATGGCGGAGTATGAACAGGCCCCCGGGAGTTCTGCATTGTACTGGTTTCCAGGAGAAATTCCGTCATAGCGAGAATATCGGCAGCCAGCTGGCTAAAGAATGACAGATGCGGGATGATAATTACCGTTCGTTGTTAACTACATCGCTCCCATCGGGATGGCAAAGTTGCGAGCTGAGTTTTGGTGCCTTCGTGGGATCCAGCCAAAACAAGTGGGGAAGATCATCACCAGGAAACAAGGAGCCAGGTATGTCTGTTCCATTTCACACTAGTTTCTTCTTTTTCTTTTGTGGAGAACCGCACAACCGTGGTCACTGCCAGGCAAGCAGAGATGGCCGGGATAAGGAAACTAACAGAAGTAGGCGGACTGGACATCGTCGAATATTTTTATATAAATGCAGAGTTTTTTCATATCAGTACCAGGATATGCCATTTTGTTGTTGTTGTTGTTGTTCTTGTTGTTGGTAGAAAACAGTCCTACTCGTGCTACTGTTCGCTTCGAAACCTTAGAGTATTGTTGTTGTTGTTTTTTTGTAAGGACGTGACTTGGCTTCTTCTGCGGAATAGTCCTATGTTTTCAGTTTTTTGCCATCAGTAAGGGCAACTGCTCAAATAGCGTTTGTTCCCCATTCTTATATTCAGGCATACTTTATTCAACGTGGGTGCGCTTGACCTAAACATCTTCAGAAGAGTTTTCATACTTGGTCGGCTGCGCGACAGAATAGGAATCCTCCATATCGATTAAATAATCGTGGATAATTGATATCATTATGCTAAGACACCTCCGCTGCACGGGGTGGAACACTTTCAAAAAGCCTCCGGAGATAAAATGCTCCGCTTCAAACCACCTCTGCTATTTCAAGAAAAATCAGAGCTCAGGTCACAGCTATTAACGTAAAGGGGCTGACAGCACGGATTTATCCTCTCAGGGGGGGGGGGGACCGTTTGATAACAGCAAAATTGAAGGTAAATACTCTGCAAGGGCGACACACATTACAATGGTTGAGAAGACCTTTCTTTCCAATTCCCTCACCGGAACAGCCACTTTCCTAGCGATGCACCCCTTCGACTATAAATAAATAAATAAATAAATATATATATATATATCAACAATATTCGTGTGGTAGTAAGGTAGTAGTAAGTATGACGTCTTCCAAAAGTGCATACCATCTCCTATATGGATGTACATTTCCACATGATACCATTTCCTAACCACGGGTGTAGTTTTATCGTATTTTCCACTACTCCTTCATACATAGCATGGGCTTCCAAGAGGAATCACCACCTATATATGAAAGAGTTCGTCCGTCGAGTGATCTAACCTAAGTGAGATACGCGGCATCATCCACACCGTGAGCAGAATTTGCTATTGAACGTTGGATGTTGCTGCAGCAGGGGAAGCGCAGCCCTTTACTGTTTAACGCAACAGCACCTTCGCACGTTTCTGAGCGTCCAGATTCAGAAGCAGTGCCGCCGACTTCGTGCCATTAGCATGAGAGGGCCACTAAAGCGGTAAGAGTAGAAGGGGGACTCCGAGTGTGGAGAACCGACAGCGACCAGGAGGAAACGATCTGAAGGAGGCATCGGGATGGGGGGGGGGGGGGGGTCGATAGGGGAACAGTGAAGCAGGCTAGGAGGTGGCACCAAGTGGGTTTAGGCAACAAGGAGGGATCAGTAGGGAGTTACCTATAAGGGGGGGGGGGCAGTAAGGAGTATCAGCAAGGGGATCCATTACCAGTAAGGGAGACTGAATTTAGAGGATGCGACGCCGATGTCGTGCAATGGGCGTTCGCTCGCCGCCGTCGTGTCTCGTGAGCGTGGGAGGGCTACTTAATTGGGGTAGAGTAGTAAGGAGGATCCCGAGGGGGGGGGGGGGGGAGGAATCTACCTGCCTGCAAGAAGAGACCTGGAAGAGGGACCAGGACAGCGAACCCACAAAAAGGGAGCCGTAAGGGAATTCATACGGAGAACAACGAATCAGCCATATGCATAGTCTCTTCATTCTCGACACAGCGGCGACTGCGAGCGCTTCCGAGCTTCTGGATTCGGAAGGCCGGTCTTCTGAGTTTCTGGATCCAGAAGACGCCCCACCCCCAGCCCGTCGCACAACAAGCGTTCTGATTCTGAATCGTATCACCGACGTCTGCCGTGAGCATGTTAGGACCACTAAGAGCGTGGTGAAGAAAGGTAGTAAGGGGGACCTCTAGGGTGAACCAGAAGAGCGAATAGGAAGAAAAAAACAACCTGGAGGAGGGACCAGGATGGGAAACTGAGGGGCAGAAGTACAGTGCAGCTCAAACCAATGACGTTAATGGCCGGTCCAGATTGACTGTCTATGATGAAGGCACCGAAGTGGTGAACGGCTTGATGTCGATAAAGTACGCACCAGGTCCTAGAAGTTAGCGAATTTTAAGTTTCACAAAAACTACCTTCCGTATGTCAGTGATGCTGCAAAGTCGCGCGAAGCGCGCAAGTGCGAGACACACCGTTAGGCGTGTTGGAGCACTTGTTCTATAAAACAGGGGACACCCACAGCCGACTGGCTAAACAACGTGAAGTGCAGCGTGGTAATTATCTTCCACTGTTAACTATACCGACCAGGGGTACGCGTTTATCGATTAACGATATACCGATTTACCGGATTTGCCAGCATTTTCGTTATTTTTAAACGAAATTTAACGACGAAAATTTCCGTTAAATTGCAAAAATGACATAAGTAACACAACGTAACACTTTATACGTCCGTAGAACCATTTTCACTATCTCGGTCGTCCGGCTGATTCTCCAACCCTCTACTTCGGGATGTGAACTAGAGCGCGGAAATTTGAAACATTAGGGAGGAATGGCAGAGTCGTAGTCGGCAGCCAACAGAAAAAACAAGCGTTTTCACCTAACTTTCATAATTCCCTCTTTAAACGATTGTTTATTCTCGAAGTAGCGCGTGGGGAGCTTCTGTCAGACCCTTCAGTATCGATTAGACAACCCTTATAATCAATGTCGTTGAATCAAGAATTTCTGAGGCATACACCCAATGCGCTTCAGTTGGGATTCTAACGCAGCTTGAAAGCAATGGAAAGTGTTTCAGCATCGAACTCCCGTCATCATTGTGGGTGGCGAAAGATTCCTTTCTCATATTGGACGATCGCCGTCTACTTCTTTATTGAGCTCGGTAGTGCAGTCGTTCGTTGATCACAAGACTTTCTTAGGAGATTTTCTGGTGTGTAAGTCGTATTCACCGTTCGAATTTTTTTCGTGTTCACTATGTTGTAGGGAACTGAGTGGCTAAATATATTCAATATTTTTAAGGAAATCTCATGTTTTTGTTAAGTTCATGGTGCCTTTTAATGTCTAAACCGCAAGTCCTCCATTGAACCCAATTTGGTTAGAGGACATCTTAGCGAGGTGTGACATCTTTGCTTTCCGTTTTGTTGTCGAACTCGTACATTTCTCTCAGGGTAATTATATTTTAGATTCCTAGAGAAGCCTCAGTTCGAACAATTAGGTTTCATTACGTATTTCTAGGAGTAAGCTCAGCTTAAAGGTGGGTTCAATATTCCATTATGTTTCTATATATGTCCTCTGCTTCCGCGCCTCCCAATTTTATTGCTTTAATGTTCAATACTGTGAATCAGGATGCGTTCACTTCAGAATTACTGCCGTTTTTTCTTCGATTAAACAGGGGCGGAGCATACGTCTTTGCATTGTGTTATTCTATGGTAAGGTTTTACCCTTGTGTTCATAATTCATTTGTGAAAAACTTCTCTTCAATGCGCCTCGAATGGTCTTTCGTTTAGATAAACGGCTTGAAACGCGGAGCCAAAATCGATGGATATTGATTGACCTATTGACGCCACCATCCGTGGCTCTTGTTGCGCAACGGTCCTATTTTTGCAGTGTTTCTGAGATGAATAGAGCCGAGCAAGGTTTGCTTCCCTTTCCATATTCTAATGCGAAATTTGCAGTTGTTTGGATGACCTACACCTACTTGAAGCACTTACATGCTTGAGTGATTGAACGGCAAAACGATATCCTTGCACATCGATTAGGCAGCCGGAGTGATCAATACTGGTGTAATCACATACTTTCACGCCACTCGTAAATATTTGCATGCTATTAACGGTATTTTCGTGCCTCCTTTGCTCTTTAGAAGAAATCAGTACGCAGATCACAAGTAGAAAAGGAAAGGGGCCAAAGTTGGAGGCAGCGTTGTTAATCATGTGTAATGAAAGGCAAATGAAATGTAACGAAATGTAGAATGAAATCTAATGCAACTGCATCACTTTTCAACTGTTCCGTGGGCACTGATTCCTTGAAGTTCTCCATGAAGGACACTTTACCTAACACAATAGGGCAATTCAGAACGCTAGTTGACTGTTATCTCCAGGAGGAGTCTAGGTTTACAGATTTCTCCAGTGTTGAACGCTCTGTTATCATCTAGTACTCTTTTGGTTGGTTTTTAGCAGCTTCTTCTTGTTTGACTGCACAGGTAGAAAAATTTTAAAAAAATGCATAAGAGGAATTGTGCAGAGCTACTGTCCTAACGCATCATCTATGGCCTATGTTACACTTCGGCGACGGGTCGCCGACGCTGCGACCCGTCACCGACAGCCCGTCACCGACTTCGCCGACGCTGACGTCACCACCGACGTCGCCGACGTCGCCACAGAGGTCGCCGACGTCGCCATAGACGCGTGGTCGACGTCGGCGACGTCGTCAACAGATTCTGTGGCGGCGTCGGGGACGACGTTAACAGGAGAGCATCGGAGCGCATTTTTAGCATCGAAGAGGGTTTTCAATGTCATCATTTGGTAACCAGTCTGCCCATAGAAATGCTAAGTGATCACATCTGCCTCGAATTTGCATATATTTTGAGCTTTTCTTAATCTTCAAAAGAAATTTTAATTCTTAATTCTTCTTAATGCTTCAAGACTTGATGATGATTTTTTGTTCTGTATGTACGGCAGTCTGCTCAACCATTGTTAATCTGCCGAATTTTCTCTTACTAACCAAATTTGGCTTTTAGAAGGATGGATAAGTGTTCAAAGGTTTCACTAGTAGCAATGTTAGAACCGTTCAAAAGTACCTGTATTTTTAGGATGCCCTCTATTTTTCGCAAGGCATAGTGTGTTTTTAGGTTTTAAACTTTAAAAGAAACACAAATCAATCGATACGGTCACTTTGTAAAGAGATTATAGGAAGTATTCAAGCGAAACACTATCAATAGATTGTAAAATGCAAAATAACAGACGAGTGCATGGCGCAGTCTATCCCGATCATACGTCAAAAAAGCGTCGGTTTAGCGAAGACCTTTTTCGTTAAATCGTATTTAAATTAAATTTACGCGGAATTCTCGAAGTTCAAAGGAAAATTTAACTCTTAATTAGTAAGAATTCTACCTCGAAAAAGCTCTTCGCAGAGGTTTGCACTACTATCTGAGAACGCAAAGAAACACTTATTTTCTACACAGTTTTATTTAGTATTACTTGCTCTACACGGAAGCAAATAGGCCTAGAAAATGCGAACAGAGCGGCTGAGAAGGGCACAAAAAGAAGAAAAGTGACAAATTGAAGGGGAGCTAAGGTTTAGGGTCCCACTCCCTCCCAAACACTCAGTGTTTTAATCAATTGTGCCTTTTGTGTTCGCAGGACGGTGTCTTTTGCACTTCTCGATTTCGTAATTCGAAGTACGGTGGTGATGATGGCAGTTCCGGGAACGAAGAACAACCCACAGTCATAACACTCCATCGGAGCGCATTCTCTGCCTCCCTTGGATGACTCGGCGACGTCGGTGACGGACCGTCGCCGTGCACAGCACGGCGACACGCTGTCACCGACGTCGGCGACGCTGACGTCGTCGGCCCGTCTGTGGCGACGTCGGCGACGTCGGTGACGCGTCTGTGGCGACGTCGGCGACGTCGGCGGCGGAAGTATAACACCCCCTGCGGAGCTCTCGGCGACGTCGCCGGCGACGCGTCGCCGAAGTATAACATAGGCCTATGATAAAACCCTATTTGTGGCACTCAAATGACGTCATCTGAGAAAAAACTTTCAGCATTGCACTGCCATTATGTCTGGTCGAATGATGTCTTCCGAAAACGAATAGCGAGTCCAGTTAACAGGTGTGGTTTGCTTTCCGCAGCATCGTAGTCGCGGTAGTAGAATTGTTTCCTCGTGATTTATTGTGTTGAGTTTCAGGACACACTCAGGACATAACAACGTGAACCACATCATGATTATTAGCGTTTGCAGCTCGAACGACTACTACGGGAGATGGTAACTGTTGCTTCTTTCCATGGAAGGAGATCTTCTCCACCTCGACTACAATGGTTCTACTGCAAAACGACGGAAAAAGCGACTACAGCTGCGCCTCTTTTACGATAGAACAGGCGACGAACTTTGTTCTATTCTTTCAGATAATTCGCGTTCCAAACCATCATGACTTTAGAGCTCGTGTAGTGCTGCTATCGAAAGTGATTCCTTTATATTTTCTTGATTCGGATAATGAGCATGATATCGACGTCAACAAGGACCTCTTCCTTGGTGATCCTGGACTTTACTGTATTCTTGAACAACTTGAGAGATTTCATTTGAGCTAAACCAGAATTTCTTAATCGCCAACTGTTCTCCTAAATTCTCTGATCGCGAGACATGAGAAGGAATTTGTACCAATTGGGACATCCACAAGCTGTTGTTGGTCAATTAGTAATGGCGGATTTTGCACATATACCTTCACTGCTTCACTTCCATAAAATTCGGAGTCGTTCATGAGATCAGAAGATAGTGTCTAGGCTGTCTAACGTCCAGGCCCAAAGTCATTTAAGCAGTTTATTCTAGAAGGGATCGGATGAATATGATCAAGACTTCATATAACGTTCAGCGTGATATCAATGGGATATATATTTGGGTACTAAGCGGGCTGATGCTCACTATACACCAGCAAGGTACCTTAAAACGGGTAAGTTAGATCAGCCACACCCCGGAGTTCCTCCCCTTTCCTAGTTCTGTGGCACAGAAGCTGTATTTGTTTGAGCGTTCCATGACCATGGTGTCATAATGGAGCGGACACCAGCCCGCTTAGTACCTATATTTTTAAGGAACACCAAATCCAAGTGTAGAACAGGATAAGGTTTTTGTAAGGATACGGGTCCGTGCGCGTACATATAACTCTGGGAAGTTATCCATGGAGGGGAGGGGGGGGGGGGGCACGTTTAACCAGTCCCGCCGCCGCGAGGCGCGCGTTTATGCCGCTTTGCGCGACGTCGCGGGCCATTCGCTGCCATAGGGGACGAGAATGCTGCAAGTGAAGTGGTCACTTCATTCGACGTTTGTCGGACTTGATTGAGAGACTGCTGTTCCTCTGTCAATTTGTTCTTGTTGAATGCAGCTCTACCAGCACATTAGGACCGAGTTTAGCAGGAAAAGAATGTGTCCATAAAAATGATAACCAGAAAAGGGAAAACATCATTAGGTGGGTATTACCCTACTATAGTTGTTCGGGCAAATCTGACTCTCTCAAGTTCAGGACAACCCTCTAGTTCAAGTTTGAGAATAGTGCTTTCTTGACAGTGAGCAGACAATCATTTTCGTCCACGCAATCCAACTATGTTCGGCTCAGAATAGGATTTTTGTGAAGTTGCAAACTCGAAACAGCTACTTGGAATTCCCATGCTTAGCGTTCTTCGAATTTGACGGTACCCAAAGGCGACAGGGGTGGAGCGTTCTACCCCCTCGTCCTCCAGGCACGCCCACCCCCAACCCCCTGGGCTTGCTCGAGAGTCCAGCGGCTGCCTTACGAGATAGTGGAGACGCAGACATTTGCCACGCCCCTGTATAAAGGGCGGGGGTAGAACGTCACTCCGTCAAAGGCGACAGGTATCTAACCATCAGAACAAGGTTTTACCAGGTCGTTTCAGTATTGACATAAAGATGAACACTACAAGCGCGTTCCCTTCCCGGATCAAACCGTGACAACGCAAAGGGCACTCTTTCAGCGCTATGCACAGGACTTACACATATACAGCCAGCACGTCGTATTCTTTTTTGACCGCCGCCACAGCCCTGCCGCGGACGGCCGCTACTACGTCGCGTAGTCGATTTCGAGTAACCGTCAGCCCGGACCCGTTATACATCTACAGCACCTGTATCAAAGATAGCTGCATTCTCCTCCCTCCACTGCAAGTGCAAACATGTAGATTTTCGTAAGGGTGGTGCCTCGCAGACATTCGCTCTTGAAAGTGGAGAATTCGGACTGTTAGCTGAACCGCCTCTGCCGGCTCCAGGACTCTTACACACACCTTCGTTTAGGACCTCCCGCTGGGGAATAATTTAAAAGGCAGAATCCTGCGATGTACATCGCTGAGGAGGTATCGTACTTCCTAGCCCCGTGAGGTCGGGGACATGATTCGCGCGGAATTTCGCCTGCGAAGTGAGGAAAAGCAGTAACTGGATGTGTTCTTCTATTATTCCCGGCTTAATTTTCACTGCCTTAGCTCTACTGAGAGCCGTTAGCCACTGGGATCATAAGCTACCTTTACCATATTCTCAGATGTAACGGTTTATTTTGCGTTTGGATAAAAGGCAGACGGCGAGGACGAAGGAATGCGTACGAGAACGAACGACAAGAGTCGCGTATGTAGATTAAGGTACTTTCACTCCTGCTTTGAAAATGAGGATATCTGGAGTATATATTGTAGACTCCACTTATCCTCCTTTCTAAAGCAGAAGTGAATGTACCTTTTCAGTATATAGTCATGCGATTGGGTTGATTGATATTCTTTGCTCCGCTTTCTCTGAGAGTACTGTTGTTAACTTTTGCTTGAAGATCTGTCGCAACAGGGACGAGTTTGAGTGAATCTCCGTCGAGGTATTCGAGGTATTCGACGCTTTCCTCGCGGACTGACTCCTCTGGAGAATACGGAAATGTCCCAGTTGTCGCTTCCCATGCTCGCTGTCTTGTCGATGTGGCAACGACGGCCAAGCTGTTCGACGGCGATTCGAGTGCACTCGAAATCAGTGTCGACGGGCTAGAGTTCCGAGGAAATTCAACTATTCAAAGTGCACTTTTTTCGAATAGTTGACCGGATTCCGGAAGAAGCTGTTTCTGATCTCAGTACTGTTTGTCGACGACGTTGAAGGATTAGGAGACAGGTCGAAACAATGCGATATGAACAAGAACACGATGACGCAGTGGGATCAGTGGTTCTGAGACGTGATAGTGGAGTCGCTCTTTGAGAGCGAACCGTCGCGCAAGATTGGAGGACCGAACACGATCCTCCAGCTGGAGACAATGTACATTGCTGAACGGAAATGCCGCTCTCCGTGATTGTTGGATCGTTGGAGACATTATCGACGATTCCAAGGAGATTTTTGCGGAGATTACCACAAAGAGCTATCCAGTCACCCTGAACAGCATCCTGACGAAGCACATATTGCCCGGCACTACGATTGGTACCGTTGGATAAGGAGTCTGAGGAGTCCCGGGAAGGTTCGTCGCTTCTTCTTAGTGTGTTCGTCTGAGGATATAGGGACGAACCGAGCATATTAGTTTCGTGTCCTTTATTTTTCATCAACATTATTCATCCTTTTTAACTTATTGGATACGTGCACAACACTGGACCATCATGGAGGCCTCGACGATTCCTCTTCTGGCGTTCATCCGCAAGGGACTGAAAATGCGTGCTCTCTCGTCAAGTGTACAGTGAAAAACTTCGGACTGAAAGGAGCACTGGAGAAGGATCGGTTTTGGAGTCTGTTTGGAAATGGCAACATCAGAGCGGTGGTTCTCGTATTTTGGATTCTCTCGTCCCAATGCTGCAGTATTCCGACCGATGCTCGTCTTAAGGCGCAGTCGCAGCGATAAGGAACTGTCGTCTCCTCTAACAGAAGACCGATTTATAATGAACATTTGGAACAAGTGACCACTGCGATAGGCTACGGCGATGAAGTGGTGGCGGTGAACGAGGCTAAGGCCTTTGGTATACTCCCGCGTCGCGGCGACAGGGTTGCGCGGGTAACTACGGAGTGCGTAGCTGCTCACCCAACACTGTCGCCGCGACCCGTCGCTAACGCGCCGCGGGAGAACACCAAAGGCCCAAAGCGTTACATGCGCGCAAGGAGATCGATTCTACAACGTCGACGCTTGGAAAGGATTGTGAGTACCTGTCTCGAGACGTTTGTCCAAAGAATTGTGACAATGTGGAGGTATCCTTGATCTCAAGGATCGCTCGCGATTACCTGATGGAACGACAGGAAAGGATCAATGTGTTGCAGTCGATTGTGGCCCGCTTGTTGGATGACTTCGTGAGGGTGGTGGATAAAGAATAAAGGATAAAGAACGGCGTTATTCAATCCCTTTTGGGATGCGCCACGCATTCTACTTCTACGGGATATCGTAGAGGCGATTTGAATGTGTATTTGGCCATACAATGAATTGCGGTGGCCAGCCGATGGATAAGTCAGCGCTCTATCCTTCCCAGACAAGTCTGGTACCAATTCGCCGACCCCGGAGGGAAGGAAGGCCTGGACGGGAAATCCGAACCAGGAACCTGGTATCGGGTGCACGCGACAGTCGGCGCCTCCGACTACACGCACCCTCAGGGTGGTGGATATGCTCAACAATTTCGACGAGCGCGCAGCAGAAAGACGGGCAAGGCCGCCTCCAGCAGTCACTAGCAGTGGAGAGGCGCTGACATCAGAGAGCGAGTGCCACGAAGAAGAGGAACGGAATTAATGTTGGCTCTGTCGACGACCATGCTTTCATCTGCGTCTCGTTTATCTAGAAAGGGTCGTGATGCAGTTTATTTGCTTGATGGTTTTGAATCGGAGGGATTTTCGGACCTTAGATTCCCACGTCCCAAAGCGGCCTAGAGGGCACCAGAAGCAGCGCTGGGCTGATACGTTACACAAGGACTTTAAAGTAGCTGGTGTCCACCCTGATCTAGCACGGGATCGGGAAAGATGGCGACATGGCGCCAGAAAAGCGGACCCCGCGAAGAAGCGGGACAAGCGCTGAAGAAGAAGAAAAAGAAGATTCTCACGTCCCAATGCTGCAGCATTCGGATCGGGTCGTGTTAAGGCGCGTCGCAGCGATAGGGAACTGCCGTTTCCTCGACCAAGAAGACCGATTTATAATGAACATTTGGAATAAGTGACCACTGCGATTGGCTGCGACGGTGAAATTGAGTGCCGGCGCTAGACGAGGCTAATACATACGTTACGTACACTCAGTCCCATCTATAACGCGTTTGAAGGGACCAGAGAAAATCCGCGTTATAACGAGAGTCGCGTTCAAACCGGAGTTGAAATTTTTTGCACCATTTTACGCACGAATTTATCCAAACTAAACTAAATATGGCTACAGTGATAAAAATCTGGCCATGAAGAGAGTGTGAAAGCAAGGAACAACTTTAGATTATTAATGAAACCCTGTCTTTAGAGATACTCTCTGTTATATGCATAAGTACGCCAAGTGTGTGTGAGGAATAACAGAGTACCAAGGGCAATTAGACGTCATTAACAACACAACTGTGCAACCCAATGTTGCAAGATCTTTTATTGTGATCAAAACTGTCACGCCAGGCGGGAATAACCAGCACTCCCAGCCTGCGGGCAAGATTTTAGCACACTACGCTACCAGCGCTGTTAAATCGCGCACCACATCCGAGACATTTTTGTTGCAAATGGTTTATCACCACTATCACATGATTTTGGAATGTTGAGTGCGACCAAACAGCACTGCAGCTGTAATCCTGACCGAAAAGCAGAGGATGAAGGCACAAGTCCCGCATGGTGCGGAAGTTCTGGTCGCAGCAAAACATACTGTAGCAGTATGTAGCATCTATACCAGCAGCTTCAGCCTTGAAGCATAAGTGTAGCACATTGTTTTGAATAATCAGAGTTTGTTTCCACATCCTCTCTCGTTCCCGAAAGAGGAAATTTCCCAATGTTCGGAAGCTTCTAACAACTACCACCAGGAGCATTCCACTGTGCTCGACATATTGCTAACTTTGAACAATTGTGGGCCGGGCACGCACGAAAAACGTCTAAATGCATCGAATTCATTGGCCCACAGGTGCTGGTCGCGACTACGAAAGAGGCAGTGGAAGGGCAGGTTGGATCGCAGACACGGTCAGCATCTTACTCATCTTCATTTTCCGTGTGGGACGGCAACTGAGTCCGGGTCGCGTTACAACGGGAGTCATTTTGAACGCAGAGTTCCGCTCAAAACCGCGCTATAACGGGAGTAACGTTATATCCGAGACGTCTTAAGCGGAGTTGATTTGTATTGGCGTAAAAGTAAGCTGGCCGGGGCCGGAGAAAATCTACGTTATATCGAGAGTTGCGTCTTATCCGGAGGCGTTATAACGGGAGGGCATTGTATGTGCGCAGGTGATGTCCTCTTTTAAGAGGGTAAACGAAACGGACGCATTTGTTTCCCGGCTTGTGACGTTCTACCTTTCCCCAGAGTTTACCCGAAAGCCTTCACGCCGTGAGGCAGTTGATGGCCTCTCGAGTAAGAATGAGGGATAATGAGGCAGACACCTTCTCCCCTGAACCAGGATTGTATATGGGTACGCTTCCTGTCGTGCCCCGGGTGAGTCCGCTGCACCGGTGGTAGAACTCGTGCGGCCCTCAACCCGAGCCCACGTGTGAGGCACAACAGGAGTCGAGGTCTTACCCATACGCGCTAGCTCTTACATTACCTGCCACGTTAGGGGTGAGGCCCTTGTTGCCCCGACTTAGCACGCCTCATATCAGTGCGGATGTTATTTAGGATCTCCTACGCAGCCTGCACCTGCCCTGGCCCCTCGGCGACTCTCGCCCATCTTCACATCACTCGCGTGATACAATTGAACCAACCGACCTGCAGTATTTACCACTGCGCTCGGAATAAACCTTCTCCCACTCTCGAGTTACATGACAATGCGCATTAGTTAACATACTTCATCGCAACCCAGTACACACAAAACATATCAGTATAGGAATACAATTGCCTACGAGTTAAGGCTGAGCCCCGCCACGTTACCTACGGGTCAGCCCCAAGCGCAAGCCGCAGATCCTTCCTCGCTCCTACCCTTGAGCCTGCGCTCACGAGGGCGGTGGCTCGTCGGCCTCTGCGGTTACTCCTGCGCGGCTGATCGAGTCGATGTCCTGATGAAGTGGACACTGCGCTGACGATGGAGTACCGGAGCGGAGAGCGGACCGACCGTGCGACGGCGAAGCCGAAGTGCGTCGCGGCGCGTGCACGCGACCGCAAGCCCTCCGCGTCGGGACCAGGGCGCCTCCCAGCGTATGTGCCCTTGAAGAGTCGTGATGGAGCGTGGCGAACGTCACGACACTTCCCCTGATGCTGACTTTCCCTACCTGTTTATTTTCTCTTTCACGACGGGCAGTTGCGTATGCCTACTGCGAACAACAGGAAAGAACTAAAACAAAATGAAAGTCGACTGCTGACTTAAGCTTGAACAGTACATTCCAGCTAGGCTACCACCTTTATCAAGAGGCATAATTTACCACTGGACTACGGTGCCTTCAAGAAATTGCTGAAATTGGACTGCACTGCATTCAAGAAATTCCTAAACTTATGGCGCATTCACTAACTCTGCTGCAGTTGAATCAATTCTCTTTTAAAAAATTCACCTAATTTTGTCTTGTAAATGTGATTTTTACTTTTATTTTGTCCTTATTAATGCGCTCTTAGAGATAAATTTTTTTATAATCAAATCTGTTAGTACGATCTAAGCTGGCCGAGCTGGTCCAGCTTTGACATATTATGTAGGCCATTCTGAAGTTCTCTAGTGCGTCAGTTTGTCCACGTAAACGGAGCGTTTGGGCTGCACCATAGAGATTCCTTTTCGGTTGCGATTTCGGGGAGCAAGCGTCACTGGGTAATCCCTCAAACATGGGTAATTAAACCGCTCCGCTCTTTCCTGCATTCTTTCCCTTGATCTCCTGGAAAATTAGAGGGCAAGGGCCAAGCTTACGCTAAGACATCCTAGGACGTGTTGAGCCGCGAAGGCGCTGTAGAGGATCATAGGCGGATTTGAGGTGAAAGAAAATGCTTCCATCATGACACAGAGGAATAGAGGCGATCAGCGGCGGTTTGGTAGCTTATGCATTGAATTCGATCACGATTTCTCGAAGTCCTACCCCATATTTTTTCCAATGCCACCAAAAATGAATTAAAAAGTTAATGGTTTCGATATACTAGGATTCGTAAGACAGACTCAGATAACACCAGTTTCTATCACTCCGCAATTCGAGTGACTCGAAGTCAGATACAACCGATGCGAAAATGAATCATTCGGATCCCGTGTTTGAACGAGAAATGAAAATTTAACTTTTATGAAAACAACACACTCAACAAGCCAATAAGCGTACCTTTCTTTGCGTTTTTCTCCTAGCCAGATAAGCATACTCGGTTTCTGATGGTTTCGCTGTTCTAGAAATGTCCTCTCTGGCTAGCATGGATCCGATAACCAAGGGAGTCTATGCACGCATGCGGCCACCTAAAAATTGGCCGACTATATTCTAATCTTCATACCTGACCTTCATATCGTTTCTTGAGCATGTTGCTGAAGATATTGCCTAGATCCAAGTAGCTTACATTTCCATCGAGGGAGAGGTATTTTAGATAAATATAGCGGTTGAAACCAGTTGACGAAATATTTTTCCGCCATTATTTTTCGAACAACATCAGTTTGCTTCCCTATTGCACTATCCAACTCCATCGAAGTTGAATTACACGTAGACATGTTCTCGCATGTTGTGGTGTGATGCAATTTTCGGGATAGTGGAGTTTTTCTCCCCTTGTATCGCTGTCGGCGCTGGATTAGCCTGTTTCTTACTCAAATTACAAAATTTCTATTCACATTAATGAGGTTGAGCTGCCCATGTTTATTGCTTGAAGACGTCATGTTCAGCTTGTAACTCATGCCTCGTGCTCATGTAACTCATGTTAATAGTAATAGTAATAGTTGTTCAGTTGTTCAATTGTTCAGTTGTGTTTGGAAATGCTGTAATGTTGGTGCTTTTATCCCCCTTTTTCGACTCTACGCTAATTAAACGCCAATTATTATAAATTAAATGTCGCATTGTTGTTTTTCTTCTACATTTTCCTATGCAGTTCAATTAGTTCAAATGAATGCATTCGTTTTTACATTGTAGAGTTGACAGCAGGCTCGAATGTATACTCAAGACCCTGCAGAATAACAAAATCTACGCTTACTATGACATAAAATAGTGGCTTGACGCCGCTCCAAATCCTCTCCATAGGGTTTAGTAGGTTATGGTACAGAAGCACCCTGCACAGGTAGCCTACACACGGCCTGCCGACATTGGTCCGTCGCGCTGCGCAATCGATATCGGTGGTTCTGATGTAGCACCATGTATGTCTAAACCGCCCTACATGAAGGTGTGTCTACTGGGTGATCTTGGTTGTAAAAGTCGAAAGTAGTCCATCGATATTGATTGTGGAGTCGAAACCGTGTAGTTGTACCAACCATCGTCTACCATATTAACGCTATTCCGATATTAGGCGATCAAATCTGTGCAAAAAAATTGAAATTTCTGGAGCTACTATTCAACCTCATCTCGTTGAAGCTCAGCAAACATCATTGATCCTATCGATTACTTGTGGCTGCCGTCATATTCCGTAGGATTTCCATATCAAACCTTCAGGCATCAGCGGACATTGACAAGGTCGATCGATATGTTGTAGTGTGCGATGCGATACAATTTCTACTTTAACGAGATGCAATGAAGGCCTTTTAAATGTGTATTCGGCGAGTGAAAGCCGATGGACAATGAGCGTTATATCCTTCTCAGACAAATCCGGACTATTCACCGACCTAGAAAGACGAACGGCTCAAGCGCACAACGGACAAGCGACGTTTCTGCACGTCTTCTGAATCCCGACATTTCTAAATCGTTGAAATTTTAACGGAAAATGCCACTGACTCGTTAACCATTAAATGATCACCCTTACAAGGGAAGCCCATGAACTTCTCCCAAAGATTCTCAACGAGACCTATATGGTCTTCTAGGGCATCGGACGAGGATCACAGAACTGTGCTTCGTTTTTCTATGGGCCGCTGGGTGGTCCGGAAATGGCAAAAATGTTATCACTTCAGAGCGGGTTGATAAGGCATAAGTAACACCTGGAATCTCCCTATTGCGAACTATTTAAGCTGCTCCACCACGAATCTCTCACTCTTTTTCTAAATTAAATTATCACTTTGCTTGTACTACATTCCATCAAAGGTTGAAGTCGAAGGTTGGAAAATAAGTCTGACAACACTGGAGAAGGAAGCGATCCCATTAACGTACGCAGCTTTAGTAACCCATACCTACCGTAACGTACCGTAATCGACCGAAATTATAATAATAGATGTCATGGTGATGCCCTGATCAGCACCCCAAGTAACCCCTGAGCAATGTTTGAGCGAAAAAAAATTCTTTTCACCTCCCCTCGAATTTGGAGTCGTGAAAGGCAGCAGTGCCGGTTATGTTGCGGTATCTCCTTTAACTTGCACATATCCATCGTAACCTTCTGTAGTCTATCGTTTCACCGAAAATGGTTGCCAAATTGGTGCTCTGCATCCCAAATAACCCTAAGGATAAATTTTGGACGGAAACGTTTCTCGACCTTTAGAGTAGAGGGAGTGAGTGCAAGTGCTATCTGCAATGCCCCCGACCCGTCTCCCGTAAGTGTATAAGAGAGTAGTGAGGAAGAAACACACCGCAAGGCGACCAATCACATGAGTTGGATAAAATATGCAGTAGTTGGGAACAGCTAGCTGAAATAGTGAAAGTTGCGAGAAGAATAAAAAGCAGTCTAAAAGCAGAAATCCGAAGAGCAGTGAGCTTGCCTTGATGATGGGTCAAATCAATGTCTGTCGATCTTGTCCATGAATTAGGTGACATTGGGAAACACTTCTAAAATAATTGAAAACATACCAAAGAGGTCATATGGGGACAGCATCAAAGTGAACCTTCCTCGGCGAGACAAACATCGTTAAATGGATGTGCGATATCGCTCCACGCAACAAAACCAGCTTCTTGCACATCTGACAACAGATTGAAAGCGCGGTTAGGACGCGGAGAATGTACCCTATGGGAGCCAATATGTAAATTAAATTGCAAAAACGCTAACAGTCCTCCTAGGGACGCAGAAACCCCACCCCTGGAATCGAACCCCCGACACCCTTCCGCAAGTCCGCCTCGCCATCCACTCGGCCATCCACTCGCTGCCGCAGGCGGCGAATGAATCACTTGAATGTACACTGCAGCTTCGTCTAGGAAACGTAGGAGATTACTATAATCAAACTTTAGTTTCAGCTACAAACCATTTGTGGGTTAAGTTCAGAGCACGACAGGGCCATTCCAGGTGTCACTTTTGCCTTATCAGCCCGCCCTGAAGAGGTACCATTTTTTGCCATTTTCGGACCACCCAGTGGCCCGTAGCAAAAACGAAGCACAGTTCTATGATCCTCGTCCGATGCTCTACAAGGCCATATAGGTCACGTTGAGAATCTTTGGGGTAAGTTCATGGGCCTCCCTTGTTAATGAGAACCGCGCCGAGGAAATGTTTTTGCGATACCGCCTGCCACAAATGTAGTCGTGAGAACTGCAGCTGTATTAACTTTAACCATAAACGCTCGAGAACTGCCAGGATAGTCCCATTTTCTGATGCAATACGTCGCCACCGATACAGTTAGAGCAAATCGTCATCTTCCTCTCGGTTAAGAGGCTTTTCTGATCCGTCGCCGTGATGATTCTCTGATCGAGAGCTTACCCCGCTACATTTACTGCACACTTTCGGACATCGCAACCTCGTTCAAGTTCACCGAATTCCGTTCTAGCGCTTAGGAGGGGCCAATGATTTTTTCCAAGTCTTGATAAGACATTTGTCCCTGAAGATGTTAATCACAAAATTGCATTATGCTCTCACATTGTTGCGTTTTGATTGTTGAACAACTCATCTTGAAGAAAATCAGTGTGCTTGTAATAAAGGGAGCAATACATTGAGTTTTCCGAAACGATGATTTCCCGCGTCCTTGTCACACAGTACCGGTTCGGTTGCACTCACTTGCCTACCGTGTTCATGCTGCTGACGACGCATACGATATGTACCTTCGTCCATGGGAAAAAATTTCGAATTTCGAATGATCGAATAATATCCGATTTTAGAAATATCGAATAATCGAATTTCGAATAGTCGAATAGTCGAATATCCGCTCTATGTACTGTTTGCATCACCGTTTGCGGGTTAATTTGTCTCCACCACGAACTTGATCTGTAAATTGTGCACCTCGCAACGCAGAATACTTGTTAGGTAGTCTCCACTCCGAAGAGACACGGCAATACCCGCAAATAAATGAGCGTTAATGGAATCGCTGAACACCCACAGTACGCAAATAACCCAGACTCCGGAAGAAACGTAACCGATTCTTAACCGATTCACCTAAGATTTTTTTGTTGCCAACACATGAATAGTCATCGCTTGTTTTTTTTTTGTTTGAGGATGAACCGCCAAAGTTCTCCGAAGGTGTTACGAATGAGGAGCATCTTCATTGTCCACAGTGCAAGGCAAGCGAACGAAAGTACAGGTGTCGTCACTCACAGCGTCCTTCCTGGTTTCTCGTTATAGACCAAGTCAGCCATCTACAGTCGGCTTCGCACCGTAGATGTATCCAAATTGGACGGTGCAATGCTGGTCGGGAGAGGGAGCAGATACAGACAAGTGACTGGTTTGTGTGCTTTGGGCCTGCTCATACTTCGCGACAGCAGCGACAAGAGCGCAGCACGCGGAAGTATGAACAGGCGACAAGAGCGACTGGAGCGACAAGAGCGACAAGAGCGACTGGGGCGTCGAGCGTAGTGTGGTGTACGTAATTGCACCATAACATCTACTTCGTGGCCTAAAATATCAAGTGAATAGGGATCTTCACGTCTAACTTCAACTTCAATTGCATTAGTTTTTGGAAACTGAAACAGACACAAGCAAACAGTTATATTAACAGTTATAAACAGTTATATTAGTAAAGCCACGGATCTCCCTCGATAGAGAGCCTTCGGGCTCTCTTGTTAAGAGGGATCTCGGGCCGCTTGTCGCAGGGCCACGTGGCGCGTCCCCGGGTGGTGGATAGGGGAATTAAACGCGAACCAAATGCGACTGTGTACTGCCCAGAGACGCAGGTGGGATGCAGGGGATGGACTCCTTGCTCCTGCTGTGTCGGGTCGACGCGTTCCTTGTGCGTGGGAGCGGCATGTTCGTGCACAGTGTGCGTGGCTGTGTTCGTGACTGTGCGGATTGTAACTGTGTCGGCTCGGCCAAAAGCTTGCACTCGGTCGACTGGGAGTACATGTAAGGCGATTCGAGGCCGCCTTAAGTCTCGCCCCGTCCCTTCGGGCAGTCTGGCTGGCTGCCCGGAGTACCCCGCCCGCACGACAGAGCCTGACTAGCTACCCGTGTTGTATTCCAGTCAAACACAGCAGCACTAAAGGGCCTGATTCCCCTGACCCCGAAAGAGCCCCCATTTCTGCAGCGATGGGAAGGACGAGTACGGAGAGGCTGCTAAAATCTCAGGGCCTAACCAGGCTGCGCAAATTGAGAAGGACTAGGATGACGATCTGTACTTACAACGCCCGCACGCTTGCATCGGAAGCATCCGTCGAGGACCTGATGATGCAAGCCAGGAAGATCAAGTACGACGTCATCGGACTGACCGAGACGAGAAGACACCACCCCCTGCACGCCGCCTACGACTCCGGAGAAGAACTGTTCCTCGGAACATGCGACAGCAGAGGAGTAGGCGGCGTTGGTGTCCTCGTCAACACGCACTTGGCCATGAACATCGATTCGTACGAGTCTCTGACAAGCCGAATCGGACGTCTGCGACTGAAGCGATGTGGTTCCGTGCCAGCTTTGACTGTATTCGTCGCGTATGCCCCAACATCCGACTACGACGACGAAGAGGTCGAAGCCTTCTACGTGGAGCTGGAGAAGTTCTATAAGGAAGATCACACCTTCTACAAGGTGATCGTCGGCGACTTCAACGCCAAGATCGGACCACGAAGGTCGCCGGAAGAACTTCACATCGGAACCCACGGTTTGGAGTGGAACGAGCAAGATGAAAGGCTGTCTGAGTTTATCATGTCGACCAAGACCATCCATGGAAACTCGCAGTTCCAGAAGCCTCCCTCCCTACGATGGACCTGGGAATCTCCCGGTGGCCAGTTCCACAACGAGATCTACCACATCATCTTCAACCGCAAATATTGCCTGACCGACGTCTCCGTTGTCCCCAAGTTCTACACGGGATCGGACCACCGCCTCCTTCGCGCAAGGTTCCGCTTTTCGCGTCAAGGAGAGAAGGCCGCGAAGTTCAAGAAGAGGAGTCCCAGAACGACCATCAACTGGGACCTCTACACCTCTCTTGCCGGTCTTTGGGAAGATGTCGTCATGGACAACGTCGACGAGGAATACGACCGCTTCGTGCACCATCTCCACGATAGTGCTTAGGGAGCCGAGAGCTTGAAGACCACCAAGAGACGTCTGTCTCCGGAAACTCTCGAGCTGATACGCCAGCGTGGAGCAGCACGAGCGTCAGGCAACTACCAACTGACGTCCGAGCTTGCGAAGCTATGCAGAGAGGCGATAAAGGAGGATCTTAAGGAGAGAAGGGCGGAAGTGTTGGCTGAAGCTGCAGAGGCAGGGTTGAGCATCCGCAATGCCCGCCGGAACTTCGCCAACTTGAAGACCAAGATGACAGCTCTCCGACGTCCCGACGGAACCGTCACCTCTTCCAGAAGGACCATGGAGAGGGTCATCCACGACTTCTACTCCGATCTCTTCGATAGCCACGTCCACCTGCCCCCATGCCATCTTCCGCAGGATGGATACGTCGTCCCCTCTGTTCTCTCTTCCGAGATCCGACACGCCATCTCGTCGGTGAAGAAACGTACAGCACCCGGTCCCGACAGGATCAGACCCGAACACCTGAAGAACCTCCCGCCTACGGTCATCAACACCCTGGCGCGGCTCTTCACACGTTACCTGTCGGAGTGCAAGGTTCCATCTCAGTGGAAGACCAGCAGAACCGTCTTGCTGTACAAGAAGGGAGACGTGCACGACATTGGCAACTATCGCCCGATCTGCCTGCTGTCCGTAGTCTACAAGCTGTTCACTCGAGTTATCCTGAATAGGATTAGCAGAACGCTGGACGAAGGACAGCCATGCGAGCAAGCAGGATTTCGGAGAGGATTCAGCACGATCGACCACATACACACCATTACGAAGCTCATCGAAGTGTCGCGAGAGTACAAGCTGCCGCTGTGCCTTACGTTCGTCGACCTGAAGAAGGCATTCGACTCTGTCGAAACTGAAGCGGTCATCGAAGCCCTGCTCACCCAGGGCGTTCCTACTCAATACATCAGAGTCCTTCGAGAGCTGTACAGTGGATTCACGACCAAGATCTCACCATTCTACAACGACGTCGTCGTCGACGTGAAGAGAGGGGTTCGGCAAGGGGATACCATATCCCCGAAGCTCTTCAGCGCCACTCTCGAAAACGTCATGCGCGAACTAGAATGGGAAGACATGGGAGTGAAGGTCGACGGCCGGCAACTACATCATCTTCGCTTCGCTGACGACATCGTGCTCATAACGCCGAGCATCAGCCAGGCGGAGCGAATGCTGGCCGACTTCGATCGTGTATGTGGGAACGTTGGACTGCAGCTGAATCTTACGAAGACGATGTTCATGAGGAACGGATGGGTTTCTGATGCCCCATTCTCGCTCAACGGAACGAACATCTCCGAATGCTCCAGCTATGTGTATCTGGGTCGCGAAGTCAACATGGCCAACGACCTAGCACCAGAGCTGAGCAGGAGGAAAAGAGCGGCTTGGGGAGCTTTCAAGAGCGTCGAAGAAGTCGCGAAAAAGACGAAGAACGTCCGACTCCGTGCCCACCTATTCGACTCCACTGTTCTTCCTGCCCCAACATACGCCTCAGAGACCTGGGCTATACGAAAGCAGGATGAACACGCGATCAGCGTCGCGCAGCGTGGAATCGAGAGGACGATGCTCGGAGTGAAACGACTCACGCAAGTGAGAGAAGGCCTCCGGAGTTCCGAGCTTCGCCGACGCTCGAAGATCAGAGACGCTGTCGCGTGGGCCAAGTTGTCGAAAATTAGGTGGGCCGGCCACGTAATGCGCTTCGCAGACACCCGCTGGACGAGAGCCATCACCGACTGGATTCCGCGGGATGTCAAAAGAACACCAGGACGCCCACCAACGCGTTGGTCGGACTTCTTCGTGAAAGCCCTGAACGACCGATATGACGCTCTTCGTGTCCCTCGAGCGAGGAGGATCCATTGGACCACTCTGGCACGCGACAGGGACGAATGGAGACGCTGCTGGCACCCGCTCGAGCAATTCGATGATCAACGGGACGACAGGTGACACAGGTGATTAGTAAAGAGTTTCCGGCAACTGAGACAAACACAAGCAAACAGACATATTTTTAGTCAAAAAAGTTGTTAGAAACTGAAACAGACAAAAGCGAACAATCATATTACCTACATCGTCAGTCTGGCACTCAAAATAGAAATAAAAGCTCTCCTTACCTTTGTGTGAAGAACTTCAGAACAGGAATCGTTTCCTTCTAGCACTAGTGCGCCTTCCAGCACTAGTGCGGTGTAATTACGTACTCCACACTCCGTTCGTCGCCCCAGTCGCTCCCGGCGCCGGCGCTAAGTATGAACAGGCGACAAGAGCGACGAGAGCGACTGGAGCGACGGCGCCGGCGCTCGAGTATGAACACTTTTCGGCGGTGCGCGCTCGGTTTCAATCGATATGCATGTTTTGCACGGGCGACAAGTCGCTCTTGTCGCGAAGTATGAACAGGCCCTTAGGGCATCTTCATTCTCTGCGACGAAAGCGACGAGGCAGAAGGATAACGACTAGTGATTCGAGATTAGGTAGTGTGCGTAAACACCCACTTATAATCACTTCTAGACCATGCATAATGTACTGCATTAAAGGATAAAGGGAAAACGACGGCGCTATTCAATCCCTTCTGGAATGCGCCACGTATTCCTTTTTTTACGTGATGTCGTGGAGACGATTTGAATGCGTATTTGGCCATACAATGACCTGCGGTGGCCAGCTGAAGAACAAGTCAGTGCTCTATTGTTCCCATTCGAGTTTGTTACCAATTCATTGAAATGATTGCCCTCAACGGGAAATTTGAACCAGAAACCTGGCACTGGGTGCATGCGACAATCGGCACTTCCTCCTACTGCGCTGCACGCCCCCCGCTTCGTTTCGTCTGATATTGCGCTACGTTCTACAAACATCCCTCGTCGGCTTCCCAAGAATGCACTGGTTCGACGATCTAATTAATCCAATAGAAAATGTGTTACTATCCAAACTGAATGTGAACAGCAAGGAACAATAACATGAAGGTGGAAAGAATCTAAGCCCGCTTCTGAAAGAGAAACATGTATTTAGTCGGAATTCTTTCCCTGACGGTAAGGGCAGAATTTCGACTAAATACATGAGTTTGTAATCTTCTACATCTTATCGCCTCATCAGACGCATTCATCGAGTCAGTAAAGAATCAGTATGTATGAACGATGAGGTTCCCTTTCAACGCACAGGTCACACAAAATCGAAGAAGCTGCTTCTAGCATGGTAATGCGGTATTGGCGTCCAATCGTTCGTTGATAATACCTGACCTCTGGCAGAAATAATGACAATCTACCATACCATACTAACCGTGCCCTCTCTAACTGTGTCGAACACTACGAACAGCTATTGCAGGCATCGGCCAAAGGACTAAACCTGTGAGCACTGGCTTCCGTCCAAAATCGATACCATAGACGAGGGTCCCGAGTGGACATTGCACTCTACACACTATCTCGAGTCAGCGCACGTGACACTATTTCGCCATGAGTCGTCCTAGGGTTTGGTTGCTTTGCTCTGATTAATCCGCATCGGATATCACAAGTTTTCGATCTCATTATGTTCGGCAGAATGAAGTGACCGTGGCTTGCCTGTTTTAAATGTACGCAATTTAGGGAGATTTCCTTCTTAGTTCGAATGACAATGAAATAACAGGTGCTATCATGCGACGTCTAGTGGGGTCCTCCTGGCACTCCATAGTGCTTCATGTGTAAGTTTTATTCCGTCTTTGTAGGTAGTCTCCATCGTTCCAATTTTCATCAAATTTGCTAAAATCTGAGCCATGTTATAGAGGCAGAATTCGCTTCAACCGCGGGAATTATTTCGCGTCATCAGCAAGAATAACTCGCTGGTGAACGGGTTTCAAGTATGTGTCTACAGTGAGGAGGGCGGGGAATGTATTTGAAAATACGACTCGGAGGTCAGATTACTAACTTTTCGTGTTTCTGCTTTCGTATTGTGTCGTCGGAAGATACTAAATTTAGCATGGTTCCGCGGCTATTTGATCTACCTCGAGGTCGACAAAGTGAGTGGCCAAATCGAGGTGTTTCCAAGCGACCCAGCAGGAGAAGTTGATCGTCACCAGAAGACGGTGGTCAAGGTATCATATATCATTTCCACGTCGAATTTATGAGTTCAAATCAAATTGGACAACTTCCAGTCAAGCTCGACGCGTTTGAGATCTAACTGAACATCTTTTGAACGAAAACGAGTCTTCTCCACATTAAAATGGAGACTCTGAAAACCGTTAAAATAACTTTTGGCACGAAGTGGCTCGGGGGGGGGGGGGGTGGCATCATGCAGGGCAGCCCTATATACAACGCTTTGTGTAGTATGAAATTTAAAATTATATAGCACTGGTTGTGTTCTACCCCTATGGTTAACTGAGCTAGGCCAGTTTTGATGTAAATGGCAATCCATGTGACATGATACAAAGGCGGATAGCCGCAGAGGACAAGGTGACTTCCCAAACCGTGTTGGGCCTAATTTTTTGCTCAAGGAAGGCTTAGTGTGGCCTTTTTTAAATTCGCCTGTTATGCTGTGTTATGCTGCGGCGACGGGCTGCTATGCTCTGTATAGCACCCGCGCAGCAACAGCGTCGGCGACGTGTCACCGAAGTATAACATACGCCATACGTGAGCATATTTGTAAGTGTTTGCGAGATAGGCGGAAGTTTAGACAGAGTGGAGAAGTCTTATTGAGCTGGCACTCTAAACATCTTCCAACCTCCCTCACTTTGCAGAACACGAAAGAAACGGGTAGAGAAGTAGCTGTACAGCGAAAGCTGCGTGCTTATGGTAACGATAATTCCGATCCTGATGTTGTTGTTCTTGATGACGAACGGATTTACTGCATCTGCGACCGGGTCAGTACTGTTTTTGCCTAGATTTCACAGTGCAACACACCTTTGTTGTTTCAGATTTGCTTAACGCAGTGCAATTTAAGGTTTACTACGACCCCATGACGCGATGCCACGCGATGTCACGCACGAGGATACAAAATCGAAAAATTGAAAGAATTTCCGGAAGGTACGTTCAACTTTATTGATTTGGAATGGAGCAGATGGTTGTGGGGATTGTGGCTATACGCGAGTTTGTCAAAGAATGGCCCTAATCAAAATTCGTACAGTGAGAAACAAAGTACTGCATTCCTACCCGAAGTCGCTTGCGAAGAACACAGCGAAAGGGTCCGCTTCGGCGTTTTCGCTCCAGTTCTGTTTGAGTCGTAACGACATGCTTCGCCTGTATTAGTTTCGAGTGTTTCGTTCCCATCCTTGAAATCGACGCGAACTTTTCTGAGCATCGAGCGGTAGTTTTTGCGCGTTCCGACATTTGCAATTACAAACTTTCAGTTTTGGAAGTAAAGCATCCGATTTGAGAATGTCTGGGTTGCGTCCTTCCAGTCAACAGTTCGGCAGCTAAAAAGGCGGTACAACTTGAGGAGGTACCTGACGACACATCACGAATTAGCTGGCAAGTAAATCAGTCTAAGTGACGAGTGGACAGCCTCAAGAGGAGTTCTCTCCATTTTGGGATACGACATCAGGTGAAGTAGTGCATAGTGCGACTCAAACTGGTTTCAATAAGACCTCGTCTTATCCGTTTGTTCATCACTACATAGAGGACCTAACCTCGCCTTATACCCGCTAACCGGTACCAGCTCTCTGATCGGGTTTTTTCGTGTCGTGTGAGAAGTGACGTCGTAACAGATGCATTTCGCATTTCGGCTCCATGGTTCTGTCCAACGTCCCAAGAGAAGTTTGCGGGTCGATGTTCCAATACGTGAACACATTGCTTGGAATTGTGTAAAATTGTTGTTTCTTAAGGAAAAATAATTGATCGAATTTTATGTGAAAGCGCAAAAGGGCAGCAATCATCTAGTTTATTCAAAGGCCGAGCCAGTTCAAACAGCGTGTCGAGTTATAGGCAGGTGAATTGAAATATTTAAAAGAAAGTCACATAATATTTCACAAAAAATGTTCTAATCGCCTCGGATAGCCTTTACTCTAATCTGGGAACAAGCTCGTTCTAATTTGGAAGAGGTTCAGTTTGATTTCAAAAGCGTCAATCTCGCGAAGAAATGCCAGTCTGATTTGGAAAGTGTCCATTTGGACGTGAAAATTGTATAATTAGGAAGATGCTATGGGGAGTAAATAGATTTCCCTTTTTTGGGTTTATGACCACAGAAACGTAATAAGGTCCTACTTCTCAGAAAAAAGCCATGTTGATCTTGCATGCCCAAAAGGTTATGGGAGGGGTGGGGGCGCTCCATCCTCCTAGACTGGGAGCTCTGCTCTCGCCGTGAGTAAAAAAACCTGATTGAGCGAACCCTTTCTTGCACTTAAGAATGTGAGACCTTACCTCATGTGTGAACTTACCCCACGTCCTTTGCTTTGGTACAATTTCTCATGATGCTGTGAAGCAGGATTAGGGTGAACCCATAGTTGTAGACTTTCGTTCAGATTCATACAATAACAGAGTTAATGAGTATTATTGTGCAAGCGTGCTTTTTGTGTGAAGTAAACGTTTTTTGTATTCTAATGGCATCATCTGTTAGAAAGAAGCTTTCAGCATTGGACTTCATAACACCTGGTCAGATTCTTCTGAAAATGAGCATCAAGCAGAGTTTACAGGTGCGGTTCTCTAGCTACAGATGTATTTTTATCGTGGTTCGAACTATTTCTTCTCCATTGCTCTGGCTTCCAGGAGGAATTCTGTGATAAAAAGCCCATCGGCAGCCGACTGGCTAAATGACAGGTGCAAGATGATAATTATCCTTGGCTGTTAACTACATCGCTCTCATCGGGTTGGCAAAGTTACGGGTCGAGTCTCGCTGTTTCGCGTATCCAGCCTAAACAAGTGATCACCACCAAGAGACAGGGAGCCAGGTAGGTCTGTTGCAGTTCACATTCTTTCGTTCTTTGTTTTAGACCCTTACAACCGTGATGACCGCCAAGCAAGCATGCTTCCTTGGAGATAAGAATATGAATACGGGCTACGGTAGTTACGGGTCAGGGAGGAGCGGGTTGACCGTTATCCGCTATCCGGGTGCCGGCGGGTTTTGGTCTATCCTTTTGTTCGTTATCCGGCGATTTTTGTGTCGGATAACGACGAAACCCGACGTCCTTACAGCTACCTAGCAAAGATGGGAACAATTTTATAGAAGCATCCACAACGGCACAGCGATTGAGGTGGAGGTGACGATCTTAGCACGCGAGTCCGATATCGCAGGGCGGAAGGACCTGGAGGCGTTGTGGATTGCGTTCAAGAACCACGCAATTAACAGAAAAGAGGAGCGGGTGGCCGTTATCAGGGAGCTGGCTCCATTTGCCGACCTCTATGAGCTTCACCCAGGAGGACGCCAACCAGAAGGTCGCTGAAGATGTGGTCCGAAGCGAAAGTATCATCATTCATCCACGTCGTTCTCTATCCGAGGGTGACTTAGCAGTCTCTCGGCTGTCTCGTAAGGTCAGTCGGATTGCCTTACTCCCCTTTCGTCTCATTTTATCACTTGCGCCTAGAGCTTCTGTAACTTGAAATGATCCTTAAGCGGGTAATTTCCCTAACTCCTTTGTCTTCTCCAGGCTCTGAAGAAGGCGGTTACGCCGAAACGTAAGCCGAATAAAGAAGTATACCAATCTCGGCTCCACAGCTTCACACGAGATCCTACAGCACAAAGAAAAAAACATGCCAAGATTCAACGACAGTCGAACATGGATTTTTATGGAAGCATTTTGCGCCCTATTTTCCCTGTTTATGGAAACGTTTGCAATGTTAGGTCGGTGGGTATTCCCTGTTGAAATTCTCAGTTGTATACTGAAACTACCGACCTGCAAGGCGCGTTGTAGCGCAGCCGAAGAAGGTGCCGGCTGTCGCGTCCATACGACTCCTGGTTCCTGGTTCGGATTCCCCGCCCAAGCCTGTTCATAGCACGTTTTGAAATGCCGAACATATGCCTGCTCATTTCGATTTGTGTGGTTTTCACCGAAATCCCTTCTAGTACATGGTATAAGCTGAAAATCTAGTCGATGGAAGGAGATCTGGATAAAACTCCATACGAATCACGTCCTTTTACAGGTGTTCCAGGTACTCAACTTTTACGCGGCATAACTCTTTGAACCTGTATTTGGAGTACGCAGTGACTTCCAGTGACCAGTCGATAGAAAGTTAGTGTTTTATTTTTTCCAAATTGTTCGAGGTTGTTTTTTGTTTGTCTGTTTGCGGGATTTCGTTGAACAATTTTACTAGCGGCCTTCCGGCTGTGGGATGTGGCTGTTGTACGAACTTTGTTTGGCTGACACTTCGGCACAACCATCTGCTTCAGAGTCTGGAAAATGCGAGAGAAGATTGAAAGAAAACTCCTCTAGAGACTATAACAGACTAAATCAGTTTTGTTAGTCGTTTGTGAAAACGAGACCAAGGTGGAGAGTAAAACGTGCCAACTGTTCATATGGAAGCCGCTGAAATGCTGATAAGCCAGCCTAGGATGAGTTCAGATGTGAGTGAATGGAGGTGCATGAGTTCCACATCTGCCTCCATCCGAGGATGCTCCTCCAATTTTGGAGAACACGCAAAAGCGGTCCTTTTTAGCGATTACCTATACCCTTGAAGTAGTGAGTCTATTGCAGTTGGAAAACGTAAGAAATATAGGAAGTGACTCATTTGACATTGAACGTGGACAGCGTTGAGCCGCATGTACATTCGGCAGCTGCGGCATTGATTAAGCATAGGGGCATCGATTTGGCGGGAATCGATGTCCCTATCCTTAGGCCTATGTTATAGTTCGGCGTCGCGTCGGCGACGCTGCGTTGCGCGGGCTGCTACGCACTGCGTAGCAGTACGCACAACACTGTCGTCGACGTCGCCGACAACAGCGTCACCGGAGTATAACAGAGGACTTAATGACGGCTGTCACTGCCGCCGGAGAAACAATCCCTTGAAATCAGCTTCAATTTTTGTTGTTTGCTCGTTATCCGTTTTTCGGATATCTAACTATTTTTGAGGAAAAATATCCGTTATCCGTTATCGAGGTTGCAAGATGTCACTATCCGTCCATTCCTGCTAAGTAAAGGCGCTGTGGTCATGATCAACAATCTGTCCAAACTTTGTCCAACTGGAGGTGATTTGCGGTGCGGATCGGAAATATGATATCTATCTTCAAAATTTTGGCGATTACGGTAGGTAAGGGTAGGTAAGAGTGACCTGCCTACTTCCGTAGAACCATTTTCTCCATCTCGGTTGTCCGAATGATTTTCCAACCCTTTACTTCGAGGTTTGAACTAGAGCGCGGAAACTTCGCGTTTTCACCTAACTGTCATAACTCCCCCTTAATGCGATTGTTTATTCTCGAAGTAGCGCGCGGGGAGCCTCTGTCAGACCCTTCAGTATCGATTGGACAACTCTTATGATCGATGTCGTTGGGCTTCGAGCTATCGCTGCTCGCAACAGCTCAAGACATATGATCATGTTTATGTTGTTATCTATAAAATCATGAATTTCTGTTGTATTGCGCGCCAGTGCGCTTCAGTTGGAATTCTGACACAGCTTGAAAGTAATGGAAAGTGTTTCAGCATCGAAATCACGTCACCTTCGCACATTCTGGATGGCGAGAAATCACTCTCTCATCTTGGGCAATCACTGTATGCTTCTTTATTGGGCTGGGTAGTGCAGTCGTTTGTTGGTCATAGCACTTTCCTAGAAAATTTTCTGGTACGTAAGTCGTATTTTCCATTCGAAACTTCTTAGTGTTCACTCTGTTGTAGAAAATGAGTGGCAAAATAGTGCAATATTTTCAGGAAATCTCATGCCTTTGTTCATGATGGCTTCTCATGTCTAAATCGTATGTCTTTCGTTAACCCCTTTTTAGTCGGATAACATCTTAGCGAGGTGTGAGATTTTTGGTTTATAAAGGCTTCGCTCTATAGTCGAAGTTGTACACTTCACTCAGTACTATGCATATAATTTAGATTCTTCGAGGAGCTTCAGCTCGAATAATTGGAATTCATTACATGCTTCTAGGAACAAGCCCAGCTCAGCTTAAAGGTGAGTTTAATGTCTCATTATATTTTTGTTTATGTCCTTAGCTTCCCCTCCTCCCAATTTCACTGCTTTAGTGTTCAATACTGTGACTGGGAGTGTGTTCACTTCAAAATTATTTCTGTTTTTTCTTCGAATAATCAGGGACAGAGCATAGGTCTTTGCATTGTGTTGTTCCACGTATGGAATATACCCTTGCGTTCATAATTGTTTTGTCAAAAACTTCTCTTTAATGCACCTTGAAAGACGTTTCTCTTCGGTTTGAAACACTGTGTAAAAATCGATGGGTATTGAGGTATTGACGTCAACAGCCGTGGCTCTCGTTGCGCAACGGTTCTATTTTGCAGTGTTTTAAAATCAATCTGGACAAGGGCTCGAGCAAGGTTTGCCACCCTTTCCTATATTAATGCGAAGTTTACAGCGTATTTGCTTGACGTAGACCTATTTGAGAGGGTTTCATGCTTGAGTGATGGGACGAAAGAACTATACTCCTGCGTATTGATTGGGCATCGGAAGTTATCAATAGTATAGTTGTGCTCTCGAAAAATTTTTAAATATTCGAATGGACGATGTAATTAATCCAGTAGAAAATGTGACTATCCAAAAAAGAATCTCGGCCCGCTTCTGAGAGAAAAACATGTATTTAGTCGGAATTCTTTCCTTGACGGTAAGTGCAGAATTTCGACTAAATTATCACCGTCTACGGTGATCCTCAGATCCGTCGGGAGGTCGAGAAGGCGGGGCAACTGGCACCGTACCCGCTTGTATGCGAGAGTCGGCAGTGTAGCCTATGTGCTGATACCACTCGCTTTGGACCTACGTGTCCTCCTTTATGAGACGTTCACCTGTACGCTTAGAGGAGCGACGTTCCTCAAATAAAGCCTATTCATCCACTCTTCTGTTATCCTTGTATATTTCCGCAACCCACTGAACCACCCATAACGGTGAAAGAGGAAGAAGCAATCCTCACGTCTCAAGCGCCCATAACATTTTGGTGCATCGGCCTAATAAGCCAACCTACCCTACTCCCGCGTCAAAGAGTGACATCTTTGATCCCTGGAGAAGAGACAAAGCTCCATCTGAGCTTAAAGTCGGTCGAATTCAAGACCGCAAATCCCTTAACTGGGCAAGTCTCCCGTACTCTGTACCTGGAGCAATCTTCTGCGAGTCAGATAACAAAGTCTCCCGTACTCTGTACCTGGAGCAATCTTCTGCGAGTCAGATAACAAAGTCTCCCGTACTCTGTACCTGGAGCAACCTTCTGCGAGTCAGATAACAAAGTCTCCCGTACTCTGTACCTGGCGCAACCATCTGCGAGCCAGAAACAAAGACTCCCGAACGTCAAACGTACTTGGAGCGAATTTTCTGCTAGTCAGAATAAAGGTTTCCAATAAAAAGGAACCATTTCACAAATTAGTGAGAAAAAACAGAAGTAGCTAAGTATAAATAATGGCACTTCGATTTCAAAAGATAGAGATACTGGGTAGATCCGTAACTCTAAAAAATTTAGTCATGCGTTTCCAAGAATATACGGTTGACGTGGACTACGCCACTGTAGATGAAGAGAACTACAGGAAATCCCGAGCTAGGATAACGCTTCTAAAATGTGCCCTAAAGCAGCTGCGAGAAAGAAGAGAATCTCTCCAAAAGTCATACGAAGAAATTAAGGAAGAGTATAGAAATTGCAAAACCAAGTCGGAGAAAAAGGACATGGTAGTTGAATTTGACCGAATTGTGGAGGACTCTCATCCACAAAAAAACCTTAATGACGCCAGTAACCTCATTTATAAGCTAATGACAAAAGTAGCTGAATGCAGGTGCGCCAATGAGTGGATTGGTCTTAAACTTTGCTATATTTCATACAAATTCGCTGGAAGTAGTACTACTGCGAAAATAGAACAGAAACTTCAGGTCGAGCAATGCGCTTCTGACCAAATTACTGTAAACTGCATACTAGGAGTAGAAAACCTTGAACGAAATCAAGCACTTCAAGGGGTTCACCAATCTAAAATGCATCCTCGCACTTCACTAGCCGGAGTGCACAAAATAAAAGAAGTCAAAAAACGATCAGTGTCTGAGCTCCTTATTCATCAAGTTGATGATCTCAATTCCATCAGAAGAACCACTCCACCAAGGAAAAACCTCAGAAATAGAGCAAAATTCTCCAAGGAAAATGGTAGAATATCACCCCTATACCATACGTGTATAGCTAAATGTCTAAAAAGCACAAACTGCGATTATAGCACGGGTGCATTGCAAGTAGTCGTCGAAGAAATCTCTAATAGGAATCCGGCTAGAACTTATGTTAGCAGTTGTATCCCAGTTTCGTATACAATTCGTGGACTCTGTAACCAGACAATCGTTTCGGAACACAACGTATATCATATTCTCCACCTTATGCGTGAAGAGACAACGCCAGATGGACTAGTACGAGGAGTCGTAAAACCTTTGCAGTCAGCAGGCAAGGCACAAGACAGACAGACTGTAGAGGATCTGTTGGCCCACCCTAAAATAGGGGCTGCGTACAACGGCCGCGGCGACAACAGACATGGCCACCAGCAGACATGTAGAACCCATGCGTCTCACCGTAATCATGTCAATCAAAGGCGGAGGTCTGGCAGCGTTTGCCATTTTTTTCAGAAGGGCAGCCATGGGTCCATGGTCTGTAAAAGGATGCCAGACTGGGTAATCTGCCAAGGGGACTTCAGAGAGGGGTGCAAATTTAGAAATGTTTGTTCACCTAGTCTCAAAAAATTCAAAGGCCTAAAGACGGACTGTTCCCCAAATGAAGGAAACCGCTATGCATTCGTACGTTTCAGCTACGACTTTCATAAAAGGAAAGATCACAGCAAGACGTGGAAGCCTGGGTCCCAATTACAGCTATTTAATGATACGGTTACCACGTCGTATATGGTGCAGGTCTAGCACTCGACGTAATCAATTCCTTCTACCCAATTCTACAAAAGCCGTCCAGCCATTTTCCCTCTACATCGTCAACGCCAAGCAGTCAACAAGTTTCAACGAGCAGCCTTTCTTCACGCCCTTCCAGTCTACAAGGAATCAACGAGCAGTCTCCTTCATGTCGTAGCGTCTTCAAGTTCAACAAGCAGTCCACAGCATCTACTTTACTCCATCCAATCCACGAACAACGAGCAGTCTCCTCATTCAAGCTGCCGCCCTACTCGGTCGTCATCGCCAACGACAGTAGATTTTATTCTACAGATATATTATTCTATAGAAAGATGTAGCACTTGCCTTGCCGTCGTCGGGAGTATCACCGTCTATGGTGATCCTCGGGTCCATCGGGAAGGCGGTCGCTCGCTATCTTCAGCGACAGTAGATTTTGTTCTGTTGAAATATATAGCTTCCCCTTGCCCTCGCCGGGAGTATCACCGTCTACGGTGATCCTCAGATCCGTCGGGAGGTCGAGAAGGCGGGGCAACTGGCACCGTACCCGCTTGTATGCGAGAGTCGGCAGTGTTGCCTATGTGCTGATACCACTCGCTTTGGACCTACGTGTCCTCCTTTATGAGACGTTCACCTGTACGCTTAGAGGAGCGACGTTCCTCAAATAAAGCCTATTCATCCACTCTTCTGTTATCCTTGTATATTTCCGCAACCCACTGAACCACCCATAACGGTGAAAGAGGAAGAAGCAATCCTCACGTCTCAAGCGCCCATTACATTTTGGTTCTCCTCGTCTGCCAGGGCCAGGCACACCCAGCTGGGGTGCAGCGAGGCCCCGCCCCTTTACTACCGTATGAGGCTTAGAGGAGCGACGTTCCTCAAATAAAGCCTATTCATCCACTCTTCTGTTATCCTTGTATATTTCCGCAACCCACTGAACCACCCATAACGGTGAAAGAGGAAGAAGCAATCCTCACGTCTCAAGCGCCCATTAATACATGTGTTTGTAATCTTCTACATCTTATCGCCTCATCAGACACATCCACTGAATCAGTAAAGAAGCAGGATGCATGAACGATGAGGTTCCCTTTCAACGCACAGGTCACACAAAATCGAAGAAGCTGCTTCCAGCACGGTAATGCGGTATTGGCGTCCAATCTTTCGTTGATAATACCTGACCTCTGGCAGAAATAAGGATAATCTACCATACCATACTAACCGTGCCCTCTCTACCTGTGTCGAACACTATTAACCGCTATTGCAGGCATCGGCCAAAGGACTAAACCTGTGAGCACTGGCTTCCGTCCAAAATCGATACCATAGACAAGGGTCCCGAGTGGACATTGCACTCTACACACTATCTCGAGTCAGCGCACGGGACACTATTTCACCATGGGTCGTCCTAGAGTTTCGTTGCTTTGCTCTGATTAATCCGCATCGGATATCACAAGTTTTCGATCTCATTATGTTCGGCAGAATGAAGTGACCGTGGCTTGCCTGTTTTAAATGTACGCAATTTAGGGAGATTTCCTTCTTAGTTCGAATGACAATGAAATAACAGGTGCTATCATGCGACGTCTAGTGGGGTCCTCCTGGCACTTCATAGTGCTTCATGTGTAAGTTTTATTCCAGCTTTGTAGGTAGACTCCATCATTCCAATTTTCATCAAATTTGCTAAAATCTGAGCCATGTTATAGAGGCAGAATTCGCTTCAACCGTGGGGATTCTTTCGCGTCATCATCAAGAATTACTCGCTGGTGAACGGGTTTCAAGTATGTGTCTACAGTGAGGAGGGCGAGGAATGTATTTGAAAATACGACTCGGAGGTCAGATTACTAACTTTTCGTGTTTCTGCTTTCGTATTGTGTCGTCGAAAGATACTAAATTTAGCATGGTTCCGCGGCTATTTGATCTACCTCGAGGTCGACAAAGTGATGGCCAAATCGAGGTGCTTCCAAGCGACCCAGCAGGAGGAGTTGATCGTCACCAGAAGACGGTGGTCAAGGTATCATATATCATTTTCACGTCGAATTTAAGAGTTCAAATCAAATTGGACAACTTCCAGTCAAGCTCGACGCGTTTGAGATCTAACTGAACATCTTTTGAACGAAAACGAGTCTTCTCCACATTAAAATGGAGACTCTGAAAACCGTTAAAATAACTTTTGGCGCGAAGTGGCTCGGGGGGGGGGGAGGGGGATGGCATCATGCAGGTCAGCCCTATACACAACGCTTTGTGTAGTATGGAATTTAAAAATTATGCAGCACTGGTTGTGTTCTACCGCTATGGTAAACTGAGCTGGGCCACATTTGATGTAAATGGAAATACATGTGACATCATACCAAGGCTGATAGCCGCAGAGAACAAGGTGAACTCCCGAACCATGTAGGGCCTAATTTTTTGTTTAGGGAAAGCTTAGTGTGGCTTTCTTTTTAAATTCACCTGTTATACTATGTTATGCTTCGGCGACAGTGTTACGCGGGCTGCTACGCAGCACCCGCGTAGCCTGTCGTCGACAGTGTCGGCGACGTGTCGCCGAAGTGTAGGATAGGCCATACGTGAGCATATTTGTAAGTGTTTGCGAAATAGGCGAAAGTTTAGACTGAGTGGAAAAGTCTTATTGAGCTGGCACTCTGAACATCTGTCAATCTTCCTCACTTTGCAGAACACGAAAGAAACGGGTAGAGAAGTAGCTGTACAGCGAAAGCTGCGTGCTTATGGTAACGATAATTCCGATCCTGATGTTGTTGTTCTTGATGACGAACGGATTTACTGCATCTGCGACCGGGTCAGTACTGTGTTTGTCTAGATTTCAGCATGCAACACACCTTTGTTGTTTCAGATTTGCTTAACGGAGTGCAATTTAAGGTTTACTACGACCCCATGACGCGATGTCACGCGATGTCACGAGGATGCAAAATCGAAAAACTGAAAGAAATTCCGGAAGGTGCGCTCAACTTTATTGATTTGGAATGGAGCAGATGGATGTGGGGATTGTAGTTATACGTGACTTTGTCAAATGATGGCCCTAATCAAAATTCGTACAGTGAGAAACAAAGTAGAGCACTTTTACTAGAAGCCCCTTGCGAAGAACACAGCGAAAGGGTCCGATACGGCGTTTTCGCTCCAGTTCTTGTGACTCGTAACGACATGCTTCGTATGTGTTAGTTTCGAGTGTTTCGTTCCCATCCTTGAAATCGACGCGAACTTTTCTGAGCATCGAGCGGTAGTTTTTGCGCGTTCCGACATTTGCAATTACAAACTTTCAGTTTTGGAAGTAAAGCATCCGATTTGAGAATGTCTGGGTTGCGTCCTTCCAGTCAACAGTTCGGCAGCTAAAAAGGCGGTACAACTTGAGGAGGTACCTGACGACACATCACGAATTAGCTGGCAAGTAAATCAGTCTAAGTGACGAGTGGACAGCCTCAAGAGGAGTTCTCTCCATTTTGGGATACGACATCAGGTGAAGTAGTGCATAGTGCGACTCAAACTGGTTTCAATAAGACCTCGCCTTATCCGTTTGTTCTTCACTACGTAGAGGACCGAACTTCGCCTCCTACCTAACTGGTACCAGCTCTCTGATCGAGTTTTTTTTTTCGTGTCCTGTAAGAAGTGACATCGTAACAGATGCATTTCGTATTTCAGCTCCATGGTTCTGTCTAACATGTCAAGGGAAGTTTGCGGGCCGATATTCCAATACATGAACACATTCTTTGAAATTGTGTAAAATCGTGGTTTCTCAAGGAAAATCAATTGATCGAATTTCGTGTGAAAGCGCAAAAGGGCAGCAGTCACCTAGTTTGTTCGAAGGCCGAGCCACCTCAAACAGCGTGTCGAGTTATAGGTAGGTGAATTGAGATATTTAAAAGAAATTCACCAAATTTTGCAAAAAATATTCTAACCGTCTCGGATAGTCCATATTCTAATCTGGAAAGAAGCTCGTTATAGTTTGGAAGGTGTTTAGTTTGATTTCATAAGCGTTCAGCTCGTGCAGAAATGTCCAGTGGATTTGAAAAGTGCCGGTATGACGTGAAAATTGTATTTTTGGAGTTCTCACCACAGAAACGTAATAAGGTGCTACGTCTCAGAAAAAAACCATGTCGATTTTGCAGGCCCAAAAGATTAAGGAAGGGGGGGGCTCCATCCTCCTAGTCTGGGAGCTCTGCTCTTGTCGTGGGTAAAAAAACCTAATTGAGCGATCACTTTCTTACACCTAAGATGTGAGACCTTACCCTATGTGTGACCTTACCCAACGTTTTTTGCTTTGGCACAATTTCTCATGTTATTGTCAAGCAGGGTTAGGGTGGACTCCTGGGTGTAGGCTCTTGTTGAAATTCATGCACTAACAGTTGATGAATCCTATTGTGCAAGCGTGCATTTTGTGTGACGTATTTTTTTGTAATCTAATGGAATCTTCTGTGAGAAAAAAGCTTTCAGCATCGGAGTACCATCATACCTGGTGATGACACCTTCTGAAACGAGTACTGAGCCCAGTTGAGCGGTGTGGTTTCCTAACCACAGATGTGTTTTTATCGTAGTTCGTAGTATTTCTTCTCTACTGTACTGGCTTCCAGGTATAATTCTGTAACAGAGAGAACATCCGCAGCCGACTGGCTAAGGAATGACAGATGCAGGATGATAATTATCGTTCGCTGTTAACTACATCGCTCCCATCGGGATGCCAAAGTTACGAGCATGCTTGATTCGCTGTTTCGCGTATCCAGCCTAAACAAGTGATCATCACCAAGAAACAGGGAGTCAGGTAGGTCTGTTGCAGTTCACATTCTTTCGTTCTTTGTTTTAGACCCTTACAACCGTGATGACCGCAAGCAAGCATGCTTCCTTGGAGATAAGAATATGAATACGGGCTACGGTAGTTACGGGTCAGGGATGAGCGGGTTGACCGTTATCCGCTATCCGGGTTCCGGCGGGTTTTGGTCTATCCTTTTGTTGGTTATACGGCGATTTTTGTGTCGGATAACGACGAAACCCGACGCCCTTACAGCTACCTAGCAAAGATGGGAACAATTTTATAGAAGCATCCAGAACGGCACAGCGATTGGGGTGGAGGTGACGATCTTAGCACGCGAGTCCGATATCGCAGGGCGGAAGAACCTGGAGGCGTTGTGGATTGCGTTAAAGAACCACGCAATTAACAGAAAAGAGGAGCGGGTGGCCGTTATCCAGGAGCTGGCTCCATTTGCCGACCTCTGTGGGCTTCACCCAGGAGGACGCCAACCAGAAGGTCGCTGAAGATGTGGCCCGAAGCGAAAGTATCATCATTCATCCACGTCGTTCTCCATCCGAGGGTGACTTAGCAGTCTCTCGGCTGTCTCGTAAGGTCAGTGGGGTTGCCTAACTCCCCTTTCGTCTCATTTTATCACTTGCTCCTGGAGCTTCTGTAACTTGAAATGATCCTTAGGCGGGTAATTTCCCTAACTCCTTTGTCTTCTCCAGGCTCTGAAGAAGGCATTTACGCCGAAACGTAAGCCGAATAAAGAAGTATGCCAATCTTGGCTCAACAGCTTCACACGAGATCAACAGCTTCACACGAGAAACATGCCAAGATTCAACGACAGTCGAACATGGATCTTTATGGAAGCATTTTGCGCCCTATCTTCCCTGTTTATGGAAACGTTTGCAATGTTAGGTCGGTGGGTATCTCCTGTTAAAATTCTCAGTTGTATACTGAAACTACCGACCTGCAAGGCGCGTTGTAGCGCAGCCGAAGAAGGTGCCGGCTGTCGCATCCATGCGACTCCCGGTTCCTGGTTCGGATTCCCCGCCCAAGCCTGTTCATAGCACGTTTTGAAAAGCCGAACATGTGCCTGCTCATTTCGATTTGTGTGGTTTTCACCGAAATCCCTTCTAGTACATGGTATAAGCTGAAAATCTAGTCGATGGAAGGAGATCTGGATAAAACTCCATACGAATCACGTCCTTTTACAGGTGTTCCAGGTACTCAACTTTTACGCGGCATAACTCTTTGAACCTGTATTTGGAGTACGCAGTGACTTCCAGTGACCAGTCGATAGAAAGTTAGTGTTTTATTTTTTCCAAATTGTTCGAGGTTGTTTTTTGTTTGTCTGTTTGCGGGATTTCGTTGAACAATTTTACTAGCGGCCTTCCGGCTGTGGGATGTGGCTGTTGTACGAACTTTGTTTGGCTGACACTTCGGCACAACCATCTGCTTCAGAGTCTGGAAAATGCGAGAGAAGATTGAAAGAAAACTCCTCTAGAGACTATAACAGACTAAATCAGTTTTGTTAGTCGTTTGTGAAAACGAGACCAAGGTGGAGAGTAAAACGTGCCAACTGTTCATATGGAAGCCGCTGAAATGCTGATAAGCCAGCCTAGGATGAGTTCAGATGTGAGTGAATGGAGGTGCATGAATTCCACATCTGCCTCCATCCGAGGATGCTCCACCAATTTCGGAGAACACGCAAAAGCGGGCCTTTTTAGCGATTTCCCACCAAACAAGCCCACAAAATCCTGTCTGACCTATACCCTTGAAGTAGTGAGTCTATTGCAGTTGAAAAACGTAAGAAAAATAGGAAGCGACTCATTTGACATTGAACGTGGACAGCGTTGAGCCGCATGTACATTCGGCAGCTGCGGCATTGATTAATCATAGGGGCATCGACTTGGCGGGAATCGATGTCCCTATCCTTAGGCCTATGTCATACTTCGGCGTCGCTGCGACCCTGTGTTGCGCGGGCTGCTACGCACTGCGTATTTATATTTTGGCGATTACGGTAGGTAAGAGTGACCTGCCTACGTCCGTAGAACCATTTTCTCCATCTCGGTTGTCCGAATGATTTTCCAACACTTTACTTCGAGGTGTGAACTAGAGCGCGGAAACTTCGTGTTTTCACCTAACTGTCATAACTCCCCCTTTATGCGACTGTTTACTCTCGAAGTAGCGCGCGAGGATCCTCTGTCAGATCCTTCAGCATCGATTAGACAACTCTTATGATCGATATCGTTGGGCTTTGAGCTATCGCTGCTCGCAACAGCTCAAGACATATGATCATGTTTATGTTGTTATCTATAGAATCATGAATTTCTGTTGTATTGCGCGCCAGTGCGCTTCAGTTGGAATTCTAACACAGCTTGAAAGTAATGGAAAGTGTTTCAGCATCGAAATCACGTCACCTACGCACATTCTGGATGGCGAGAGACCACTTTCTTATCTTGGACGATCGTTGTATGCTTCTTTATTGGGCTGGATAGTGCACTCTTTTGTTGGTCATAGCACTTCCCTAGAAAATTTTCTGGTGCGTAAGTCGTATTTTCCATTCGAGACTTCTTAGTGTTCATTCTGTTGTAGAAAATGAGTGGCAAAATAGTGCAATATTTTCAGGAAATCTCATGCCTTTGTTCATGATGGCTTCTCATGTCTAAATCGTATGTCTTTCGTTAACCCCTTTTTAGTCGGATAACATCTTAGCGAGGTGTGAGATTTTTGGTTTATAAAGGCTTCGCTCTATAGTCGAAGTTGTACACTTCACTCAGTACTATGCATATAATTTAGATTCTTCGAGGAGCTTCAGCTCGAATAATTGGAATTCATTACATGCTTCTAGGAACAAGCCCAGCTCAGCTTAAAGGTGGGTTTAATGTCTCATTATATATTTTGTTTATGTCCTCTCCTTCCACTCCTCCCAATTTCACTGCTTTAGTGTTCAATACTGTGACTGTTTCTTCTGTTTTTTCTTCGAATAATCAGGGACAGAGCATAGGTCTTTGCATTAGGTTGTACTACGGCAGGAATATACCCTTGCGTTCATAATAGTTTTCTCAAAAACTTCTCTTTAATGCGTCCTGAAAGACGTTTCTTTTAAATATTCGGTTTGAAACACTGTGACAAAATCGATGGGTATTTTATTGACGTCAACAGCCGTGGCTCTCGTTGCGCAACGGTTCTATTGTGCAGTGTTTTAAAATCAATCTGGACAAGGGCTCGAGCAAGGTTTGCCACCCTTTTCTATATTAATGCGAACTTTACAGCGTATTTGCTTGACGTAGACCTACTTGAGAGGGTTTCATGCTTGAGTGGTTGGACGAAAAAACTATACTCCTGCGTATTGATTAGGCATCAGAAATTATCAATAGTATAGTTGTGCTCTCGAAGAATTT